>JANHGN010021579.1:0-15278 GCA_024605025.1 Megaceryle maxima | reverse complement strand
GGGGAGGGGAGGGAAGGGGGGCGGGAAGCGGGAAGGAAACCACCGCTACGGGCGCCGCCGCCGCCGCCAGCCAATCAGCGGTGGCAGCGAAGGCCGCGCGAGGCCCACCGCTGCTCGTCACTTCCGCCGCTTCGCCAGCTCTCGCGAGAGCTACGGTCGCTATGGCAACCAACCGCCTATTCCCTCCGCCCGCCCCGGAAGTGGCGACCCCGCGTCGAGCCCAAGGGGAGAAGCCGTGACTCAGCAGAGCTGGGGGAGGGCGGGGTTAGTGGCGTCACGATGGCGTCACCTCGCTGAGGGGCCCCGTGTCGCGGCGGGACTGGTCATCCCTCCTCACAACTACCACACGGGTCCCTCAGCGGTGGTCGAAGGCCAGCCCGTGTGTACGAGGGGGTTTAATTCCTTTAATCCCCTTTGACGGGGGTAACGCTGTGGCCGAACGTGGCGGTTGTCGCCTGACTCTCTGCAGTATTCGCCCCGAGAGCAGGATTTGCATCCTTCGTTCGGGTTAATTCGGTTTATATAAATAGAAGCTTATTTCCCCATCCCCGCGGGAGCTGTGGCGGTGAAATAACGCGGCCCTGAGGTGCTGCGGGCGGAGAATTCGTCTGTCCTTCAATAAACGACGAAGAAGAGGGAAGATTTTAGTGCCTGTCACGGAGATGCGTGTGTATTCTCTAACTGCTTAGTCAGAAATACCAAGCTGCGTTGAAATCCCGTTCCTTGCAATAAGCAACGTGCGTCTGCTGCAAGGGAAAGCAGAATATAGACCTGAAATACCAGAGGTTTTTCCCTCCGAACCTCACCGGTGCCTTTGCCCTCCCCGGCTGCCGCTTTCGGCTCCTTCCTTCACACTGTGACCTTCCCCAAATCACCTGATGTCCGCGGCTCGTTTGCCCTTTCCGTGGAACAAGGACAAGACATATTACTGGAAAACAATATGCAATTGAAAAATGAAATACTTTGAAACTGCTAAAACTGTATTATCGCCGCCGACCAAACTCTTTTTCTTTCCTAGCTCAGCGGTTGACCTAATCCTGTTAGTTACAGTCGGAGGCCTCCCCCTTCGTCTAAACTTTAATCCCCGCAGTGGTTTTTGCCCAGAGTAATCTCTGATTCTGTGTCAGAACCTACAGACCTTCATGACGTGCTCCCAGTGCTTCTTTGGGGTTTGGGTATCGTCTTTTTTTAACGGTCCCCGTCACCCGTGGGGACAGACGGGAGCTGTGTCACAGCGAGGGGGATCCTGAGCAGCGTGTGCCTCCTCCCCACGAACTGGGAGAAATGGGTATATTTTATGTCAAGGCTTAGCTGCAAAAATCACCCCAAACCACGCACATGAGCCCCCGAACCCACCACCCGTTCCGGGCAGGGACGGGCATGAGGACAGCGGATGGGGGTTGGGGAGTAGAGGGTTCGCAGCAGGCAAGGGCAAATGGAGCAGAGGCGGGGGGGGGGGGGTAGTCCCCAGAGGCTGAGAGATAGGGGAAACTGAGGCAGGGGCTCGGTGCTCGGTGCCCCTCCGGGCTCGGTGCCCCCCCGCTCCGGGGAAGGGGAGGGAACGGAGCTTAAAGCGGGCGGGAGCCGCGCCGGGGCCGCGCCGTCGCAGGGCGCTTGTGCCGCTTTAAGGCGGTGCAGCCGCTCCGGGCTCGGTCAGGCACCGGGAAGAGGAACTGGGCTTTGTACTGCCGGGTCGGGCCGAGCTCCGGGAGGCCCTGGTTCTCCCCCTACCTCCGCTGCTGCCGCTTGCTCCGCGTTCGCTTGCCAGGGAGGGATGGAGGCGCTGGGGGCGAGGACCGGCCTTTGCATCCCCCGCCCCGCAGCCCCTCTGCTCCCCGGTGCATCCCTCTTGCATCCCCCCCGCTCCTTCCTTCTGCTTGCCAGGGCCGCCTGCTTGCAGAGTGCGTGCTTGAAATAAAGCCCCCCCCGCTTCCTCTGCCCGGAGATCCCCCCCATCCCCTGTCCCGAGCCCCCCTCCACCATGATTTTGCTGAACAGCTTCTTGCACCTGCGGCCTCGTCGCTGCGGCCCCTTGGCAGGGCTGGGCAGGGGGGTGAGCCCCTCAGCGGGGTCGCGCAGGGCTCTGCGAGTGCTGGTGGACATGGACGGGGTGCTGGCTGACTTCGAGGGAGGCTTCCTCAAGAAGTTCAGGGCCAGGTACCCCGACAAGCCCTACATTGCCCTGGAGGACCGGAGAGGCTTCTGGGTGTCGGAGCAATACGGGCGCCTGGGACCTGAGCTGAGTGTGAGTCTTTTGCATCGTCCCCCGGCTCTGCGCGTGGCTTTTGCTCTCTCTGCACCGTGCAGCTGGAGCTCTGGCCCTGTGGGACCCGCTGACCCCACAGGACCTGCTGACCCCCAGCTCATGGGCGCAGCGCTGGGGAGGGCTGTGGGTGCTGGCTGGAGCTCCCAGCAAGACTCAGGCCTGCACGCAGAAGGGCTTCCAGTGGTGCCTTTGTTGGTTTTTTTTTTAACTCCCCAAAATCCAGCATTTTTCATACACATCTGTTTTTTTCCTGCATGCATGGATGGAAGTAGACGCAAGGAAAATGAGATCTTTCAGAAAACCTGCATTAAAATACCCCAAATTGCATAGCTGGATTTTTCTAGCTCTGCTATGGCCAAGCTGCATGGATTGATACTGCTCCAAGATGAATTATTTAGTTCCTCAACAGCATTGTGCAGGGTGGAACATAGCAGAGAAGTGGAGAGCAAACCATGAAATTGATGCTTCATGTGAGGGCTTGCTTAAAACAACCCCGAGCCCTCCCATGCCTGAAAATTATTGTATTCATTTTAATAATTAAAGCCTAAAAGCAGAAGCTCTCTTTATGTTGTACTTTATTATTCAATGAAGGGCTAAATGCTGCAGAAAGTTGGTTTCTGCCTCGACAAGTTTTCCATCTTGATGGGATGCCTGCAGTCTCCTGCAGATTGCAGTTGCACTATGTAAAGGTGTTAGAGCAAATAAAAATCCTTTTGTCAGTGCTGCGATGGCTGTAAGGGTCTGGGGCTCTCCCCCTGGCAAAGTCCTAAACAGCTTGATGAGCTGAAGGAGCGAGTCCTCTCTGGCTGGGATGGATGAAAGGGAAGCAGAGGACAACCCTCATGCAGTAAGACAGATGCTAAAAGTTTGTCAGGGGTAATGCATGACAAATCTTTTTGTTGTTTTTTTTTTCTTGACCTTAACTACTTTGGATGTGTTAAATGAAGTGACATCATCTTGAGCCTGCTGTGATCATATAAAACCACCAAAACCTGCAGCTGTACAAGTAGCAAGACTTCCACAGACTGACCTCAGGGCAGCCCTGATTTCACCCGTGGATTCAGACCAGGGATAGAGAGAGTAGGAGCCACTCTGGCTACGGGCACATGGGCTATTCCAGTCCCCACTTCATCAGATGCCACCATCAACCTGCTGTAGGTGACCAGAAAATAGGAGCCAAAGAGTCCAGCAAGCTGAAGATCCCAGCTCTGAAAGGGAGAACAACAGCTCAGCCACGTGCTGGCTGCGGGGCCACAGGGAGTTATTAGGGCTCTGGGAGCCAAGCAGGTCTTTTCTTCAAATTGAGCTTTATTCTTCCCCCATCAAGCTTGATTGCAAAATGCTCTTTTGACAGAAGTGGAAGCAGAATAACTGCAGAAGTTCTTGCCCTAAGAAAACACTTCAGCACGGTTTGAAGTGCTTTGCTGCATCAGGTTGTGTCTCTCTGATGCCTCTTGTGCAACTACAGTGTCTTAAAAATAAACCGTCACTGCTCACTGGTCTGAGGAGAGCAACAGGAGTTCGAATGTTTGCAGAAAATTTCTTCCCCTCCAGGGTTGTCCAGGGCTGTCCCAGGCTGCCCAGGGCAGTGGTGGAGTCCCCGTGAACCCTGGAAGGGTTTTCAAGCTGTGGTGCTGAGGGACATGGGTTAGTGGTGACCAGGCAGTGCTGTGTTACTGGTTGGACTTGATGAGCTGAAAGGTCTCTTCCAACCAAAACAACTCTATGATTCATCAGGCAGGAAGGAGCTGCAAGTCCAGCTGGCATGTCCACCCAGCCTATTCGACGCTATGAGCTGTAAGAACCAGCACAGAAGCATCACTGAAGCTGCTCTCCCCATCCCTAATGCTCTGCTGACTCCTCTGGCAACACAAGGCCAAAAGTTCCTAAATTCCCCTACCTCAAATAAAGAAAGAGAGGTGCTCAAAATAAAGATCAGTCCTTCAAGGCAGGGGTTGCTTCAAAACCTCTCCCAGCTCCTGAGCTGTGCCACAATGCCAGGGCAGGGCTGCTTCCCCTGCCCACAGCTGCATTGAGCACTCTCAGGCCCTCCTCCCCGAGCACCCAGCCTCTGTGCAAAATAATTGCTTTGCTTGGCAGCTGACACACTGTTACCTGTTCCTTAGAGCTGTGGTGGACCCATCACAGACAGCCCCTGGGCTCTGCCTTCAGCCCAAGGTTTTGCTCCCCATGGTCTCTCTCCGCTCTCTCTTTGTGCCATACTGGTGCCATACTGGTGTTAAGCGTTTCAAACCCTTGCCTGAAGGTGCTGTGTTTGCTTGCTTGGTAGACCTTGCTCAGGCATCCCCTGAGGAAGAGCATCTGCCTTCATCTTGACACACATTTCAACCTCTGAGAGCAGCCTGGCTGCTGTTTTCAGTGATCTGATTGAGACAGACAAGCCAGGCAGCATCTGGAGCTGAGCAGCACTGTGATACAGCAGAGCTATGAGGCCACATCAGCCCCATCCACATGGAATTGCCCCTCCAGAAATAGACCCGGGGTTTGATTCAGTGTTGGATAACCTCATGTGTTTTGCCTTGAAGGAACATGCTGCTCCTTCTGTGTCTGGGGCTGCACAGGCAAACCCAAGCCTGGTCCAGAGCACCAGGCTTAGATGGGGACGGGTTGGCAGGTGGGGAACAGAGGCATCCACAGAAGCAAGGCAGGTTAGTAGGAGGGGACTGGAGCTGACGCTCCCATCGTTCTCGGTGTCACCATCCTCCATCCTAGCAAAGGGTTGTAAGAAGAAGAGTAGCAAGAAGCCCTGTGCATTAACTGCTCTCTTTTCCCCTCACAGGAGAAAGCCATCAGCATCTGGGAATCCAAGAACTTCTTCATGGAGCTAGACCCACTCCCAGGAGCTGTGGAAGCTGTGAAGCAAATGGCAAATTTGGCAGAGTGAGTAGGAACCTGCCCATAGTGTTTGAGGATGGATGGATGGGGGAGCAGCTCCTGGCAGAAGCACTGAATACAACATCAGCATTAAAAATACCTCCTGGCTCCCTGGGCATGAGAGGAGAGAGGGCTTTGTCTCCTGGAACAGCTGCCAAGAAAATCAGCCATGTGCAGCATCTTCCCTTCAGCTTTCTGCTCCCAACAAGGGTGGCAAAAAGGGGAACATGATGCTTGTGCTGCAGGTGTGGGTACATGTCCTGGGGGTTGGATCCTGCAAGATAGGGCATTAAAGTCTTAAATCACCCCAGTTTGATCCCAGTGTCAGGGGACCTATCTGCTTAGGTGTGGAGTGGGGTCTTGCAGAGGCATCCAGATAGACCTCAAGGGGAAGCAGGGTGTGATCGGCTTGTTTGGCCACCAAGTGACACTCTGCTCTTGTTCTCGTGGCAGCACCGACGTGTTCATCTGCACAAGCCCGATCAAGAAGTACCGCTACTGTCCTTACGAGAAGGTGAGTAGGTCTGAACCCAGCTCCTCCTCCAGCACTCCACTGTTTGCTTGCACTCGGGTGTTTGGTCTTAGTATTTCATTATGACATTAAAAGCCACTTGGCTCTAAAGAATTTGTGCTCCAGCAGCATCCAAATCCTTCCCACTAATGAATTTGAGATGTCCTCCTGGTGTTGGGGCCGGGGCTCAAGTTGTGCGCTGCTGTCACTCCACTGAGCAGCTCCTGCCCTGTCCATCAGCCTTCCTTGTGCTCACTGCTCACCTCTTGCCTTCCAGTATGCCTGGGTGGAGAAGCACTTTGGCCCTGAGTTTCTCGAGCAGATCGTTTTGACACGAGATAAGACTGTGGTTTCTGCTGACCTGCTTATAGACGACAGACCCGATATAACAGGTAAGGAAGGTGGGGGGTGACAGGACTGATCAGAGGCAGTCCTCAGAGGCAAATGGCATCTGGGGGTGATGGGTGCTGGTCCCTCCCCACTTGATTAGGCTCTCAGTAGGAGGTTGTATGTGCAGGCTCCTTATGTTAGTATAAGATCAGCCTCTGCATCTCATAGAGGAGTTGTCCAGAGAGCTGACCTCTCTCCTTGGTTTTCAGGGGCTGAGCTGAACCCCAGCTGGGAGCATGTGCTTTTCACAGCCTGCCACAACAAACACTTGCAGCTGAAGCCCCCCAGACGCAGGCTGCAGTCCTGGACCGATGACTGGAAGGCCATTCTGGACAGCAAACGCCTGCCACCTGGCCAGGCTGCCTGAACACCAGCCTCCCATGGCTGCTGCCACCTCCTTGTGTCCCTGTGCAGTCCTCCTGAAGGCTGAAACCACGGATGGACAGACAGACAGACGCTGTCCCTGCTGTGAATAGGAAGAGGAGAGCGAGCTGAAGTTCCACAGCCACCCAGACCCAGAGAGAGGACCCCAGCTTGGCCATGCCACAAGGGACTGGCAGCAGGATTGGCCCCATGGACCCAGCACCCTGGCTCGGGGGCATTTCCCACTGGCTTGTGAGGTCTCTGTGCTGCATCTGCACCCCCTGCAAGGCCAGCTCATTGTTTCTGACAGACCAGGTCACCCTCAGCATGTCACTGCCCTTACCCAGTGCAGCATGTGGCACAGACCAGCTCTCCATCCTCCTCTCTACATTACAGTCAGGGACCATGTGGGTGGTTTGTTTCTTCCTCTCTGGGCTTCCTACTGAGGGGCTGCCTCGGGGGGTGTTTCCTCCCAGCCAGTGCCTGGGTCTGGGGAGAGGGACAGCTGGAAGGGCAGAGGGAGCAGGCAGAGGGATCCCCACACTCCCCGAGGAGCTGCTGTAGCTTTAGAGCTAGGGCTTTAGAGCAGATTTGGGATGAAGAGAGGGGTTCTTCTCTCTCCTGCTTATTGCTTGTGGGTGGCTCACCAAGGACATCTCTGGGGCAGCAAGCAGGTAGCGGTGGCAGAGCCAGCACCAGCCCTTCCTGGGAGCTGGGCAATTCCCGCAGGAGCTCATGGCTTACCCTGCCAGTGACTGGACAGTAGCTCCTTGGATTTCAAAGCCAGGAAGGTCCACACAGATGTAGTTTGCATGATCAGATCACCCCATCTCCCTCCTCCTGGTAGTGTCCAACATCAGCCTGCCAGGAAAGCTCTGGGTGGGTGGACAGAGTTTAGGCATTCTGCTTCCACGGAGAAGGTGCTGGATCCCACCAGGGTCAGGAACGGTCAAAGCCACGGATCATCCTAAAGCCTTCAGTGTGGAGCCACCTGCGAAGATGCTGCTGGGTAGAGAAGCAGGTGAAGCAGCTCTGAGTGGCTGGGGACAGCGTGCTGCCAGCCCAGCTCACCTCGTGCTGGGACCCCTGCCGTGAGGGGTTTGGCCACCTGGCCGGAGTGAAGGAGCTGCAGCATATGCAGCAAATGTGGCTGGTTGTGCCACTCACCACCCCAGGTGACTGTGCCGGGGTTGCTGAGCTCTGGGAACAGCCAGGGCTGCTGGGAAGCTGCAGCTGGGCACCAAAGAGGGAGAGTTTGGACCAAGTGGCAGCTCCAAGAGGGATGTTTTTTGCATAGCTGTGCCCAGAGCCTCTTCCTCCCTTACCCAGCTTGTTCCTGTCTCCCCAAGCCCACACCAGTCCAGCCCTGAACTGCAGCGGCCTGACTGGCAGTGGCAGCAGCACCAAAAAGCAACCACTGCTGCTCCACTGCCAGAACCCAGAGAAGAAACATCCCAGCTGCTGGGGAGAGCCAGGTGTCTCCTCCCCACCTATGGCACTGCCAGCAGGCAGACACGGCTGGGCTGTCCCAGTCGAAGCTGGTGCTGGGCTACCCCAAGGCAAAGCCCTGGAGATGTGCTGGGTGCATCAGGGACAGCACACGAGCGCATCATCACCAACACCGTGGAGGCCACGTGGCCTCTGCTCCCACACCGTCTGAGATCCCACCACCTCATCCTGCTCTCCTGGCTCAAGGATTTGCTGGTTACAGGAGTAAAATTACCCACTGCATTACATAGCCCCCCAGGCAGGGGTGGTAGCCAGGGCTTGGCTGGGATTAGCCACCCCACACCACTTGCTCACACCTTTGTCTCACCCCTCCTTTGGGCTCCATCAGCAAAAAACTACATGAGCTTAAGCTACACAGCCAACAAATAACCTACTTCAGCACCAGTGCCCAGCTTCCTGCCATGTCCAGGTCCTGGAGGGACTACTGAAGTTGGTGCTTTTGAACCTGTGCCTTCCCTGGCTGCTCTGGGGCTGGGGACAAAATCTGTATCCTCTTCAGTCTTTCTGAACGTCGTACCCATCTTGTGGTGGGGGGCATAAAGAAGTCCGTGGCAGTGGGACTTGATGTATCACAAGGATTTGGTTTGTGGGTTTTTTTTTTTTATTATTATTTTGCAATTCTGTTAAACCACTATGTGCTTCTGCAGGTGGTGGATGAGGTCTGGAGTAGTGTATTTGCAGTGTGCAGCCACTCGAGATGCATCAAGAACTGCCTTGGTTGAGGATCTGCAGGCAGGGAGCTGAGCACCATGGGCTGCTGAGCGTCAACAGACCCCTTGGCTCTGCTGCAGCCCTGCCAGCTGCTGGCCTCTTCATGTAGCCAGGGTGGCCTCATGGGGTCTGAGCTGGCTTCTGTCCCAGCACCCTTTAAACATGAGTTGCCCAAGCTCTCTGGAGCCTTCTCGCGGCTCATCCTCAATCCGAAACTGGAGCTGGCATCTTGGTACCAGCCATCTTCTTCTGAGGCTGGGGTGGACCCAAGGGACGTGGCTCTTTGGCAACCAGCAGGTCTGTCCCACTTACTGGGACATGCAATGCTGAAGAGACCTGGCTTCAACACCAAATATACTTGAAAGCAGAGGTGGAGTTTCTCACACACGCAGTTCTGACTCAAAGCACAGAAATCCAGAGCAGGTAGCTGGCCTGTCTGCACTCACAGAGCTTGAGGCCAGGAGATGGCTCTCCATCATCTGACAGATTGTCCATTTCACTGTTCAAGCCCTTCTGTGGCCAGCTAAGATGCATAGAGCTTTTATTTTTAAATGCATGTCTATAAAACAGAGGCCAATGAGGAGCACTGCAATAAACACTGGGTTTATTGGCGTCCAGCTTCCTGAAAATGGAGTTTGGATTTTGCAGTTTCCCACTGTGTTGGGATGGGGGGGTTCTTCATCTGGGCACTTGGGCAAGTCCCCATGTCCAGAAAGCCTATAACCAGCTCCCAGCAGTGCCATTACTCCATTAGACAGGGTCCCTGGTGGGAGTTGTGGTGGGTTTAGGGAGCCACCAGCTTCCTGAAGAGATTTTGTAATAAATAAAGCTGTAAAGTGTCTCCTGTTGGGCCACAGAGCAGAAGCGATAAAAGGGGATGGAGCTGTGATGGGATGGCTCTCCCTGGGATTTTGTACATTGTCCGTTGCTGTGGGGTGGTCCCTAGCCACACGTGCTGGCTGTAAGGTGTCCACAGGTAACCCCTGTGCTTGACCAGCTCTTCACAGAAAGCATTGTGAGGTACTGGCCCAGGCTGCCCAGAGCAGTGGTGGAGTCCCCATGAACCCTAGACGGGTTTCCAAGCCGTGGAGCCAAGGGACATGGGTTAGTGGTGCCCTGGCAGTGCTGGGGTAACAGTTGGACTCCATGATCTGAAAGGTCTCTTCCACCCAAAACAATTCTGTCTTGGCCTGAGCCACGTAGTGTCATGGTTTAACCTCTGCTGTCATCTAAACACTTACAGGCACTCACCCATTGCTTCCCCCCACCACACACACCTTCCTGTGGTATGAGAAGGAGAATCAGAAGGAAGAAAAAGGTGAAACCCTGTAAGCTGAGATAAGGGAACCTTAATAAAACAACACAAAGGGAGAAGGAAACACCTGCACTACCAATAGTAATAGTGAAATGAGAAACAAGCAATAGAAAATGGGAAGGCTCTACCTGTGTCTGAGATGCTGCTTTCCCTGCTCCAGCCAAGAATGAAACCACCCACTGAAACAAGTTTAAAAACAAATGTCCTCCCCTTATATAGGGGCATGACTCAGTGTGGTATCAAACATCCCACTGGCTGGTTTGGTTGTTTATCCCTCCCAGTTGCAGCTCCTCCCAACTTCTTGGGCCAGCAGCTGACTGTGATAATTAACCCAAACCCAGGACAGGTAGCCAGGATCAGCACAGCATGGAGGAAACAAGCACTTGTGCTGGGTCAAAGCATGGGACTTGTTTTTTTGTCCTGGTGTTCAGTGCAGCACTAACTCACTACCCCATGCAGGTTTAAAACCACCTTGATTTGTCTCTTCCAGCTCAGAGTGCTGCATTAGGTGGTTACAATCACTCAGAGGTTAGATTAGCCCACTTTCTGCCCAGCCCAATCCTGCCACAGCTCAGCCCCTGGTCTAGATGCTGCACCAAGGACAAGCGTAGTCTGTACCACAGCTCATGCCTGAGCTGCACGTTTCTGGTCTGAGCCGTGCTCAACTCTGGCTGGACAGTGCGAGACCTGACCCTGCTCCCCCTGATGTGGGGGTCAGGAGGAGTGTCCCATGGGAAGCAGTGACCTGCCCCAGCACAGTGGCGGGACAGTGGGAAGGATGAGGTGCTTGCAGCAGGGCTGGGATGTGTGGTCCTCACAAAGATGGGACTCGAGGACGCGACACAGGCTGCGAGCAGGATTGCATCTGGGAGCTGGAGGTGTCTTCCTGCTCAAGCCAGGACACCCAAAGGCTCCTGGCCAGCATGGGGATGGGGTGATTGTGCTTGGGCAGCACAGCCTGGATTGGGTGTTCACCCAAGATGCTGTTGTGGGGCCTGTAAAGCTGCCCCAGGGCTGGTTTGGGCAACAAGCACCTCTCTGCCCTTGCAGCTGCTTTTTGGGCTGCCTGCAAAGCCTGGCAGCAGGTGTGGAGCCCCAGCTGCCTCTCTTTCCCCACCACCCTCATCCCATGCTTCAGGTCCAAGCTCCACGGAGCAGAGGCTGTCCTTTCCCCAGCAAAGGGACAGAGATGGCAGGTTTGACACCAGTCAAGGACCAGGGCTGCATGTTTCCTGCTAAAACGTGGAGCAAGGTGGAGGGACCTCATCCTGAGCTGGTGGAGTATCGTGAACCATCATCATGCAGTTGACCTGTAGGTCTGTGTTTGCCCCTCCACGCTCTCCTGGGTGCCTTATTTTCCCTTGAAAAGCCTCAGGTTGCAGCTATCACATATCTTCCAGCTGGCAAGCACAGTTTCCAAGGCAGGCAGAGGCAGAGAGGAGAGGGAAGGAGGTGATGGTGACCTAGCCCTGACCCTGAGGAGTTCAGGGGAATGCTCTGAGCCAGTGCTGGTGGGAGATTCACACCCTTCCCATGGCCAGGGGCTGCAGAATGAAAGTGGCCCAGACCAGAGCAGCACCACCAGCTGTGGAAGAAAGGATGTCAAAAGACACTGTCTCTAACGTGTGAGCACTGCCCTTGGCTGGGTGCTGAATTTGGGAATTGCCCAACCTCACCAGAAATGTTGCAGGAGGTCTGGGTGCCCTCCTGACACCCAAAACCCCACATGAAACCCCTCAGCTGCTGGGAGCAGGGTGGGGGTGCAAGCACTCAACTTCCTTAGGGAATTCACCTCGGTCCAAGCTGGACCAAACTTGCAGGGTGGGAGCAAGTGATGCTCATTCCTGGATCCCTCAGAGGCTGTCCCCATGCGGGCATTTTTTGGCTCTTTCTCAAGTTGGTCGATGCCCAAATAACTCCAAACCAGTGTGAAGCCAAGAGAAGGGGGAGAGCGAGGGCCGGCCGGGGCCAGCCCTGACGCAAGGGTGACGGGTGGTGTGGGATGAAGCCAGGACAGGGGACGGCAGGAGGATGACTCACTCACATGTGCAGGAGGGGAAGGAGCAAAGGCAGCGATGGCTCAAGCCCCCAGCAGCGGCCGGCAGGGGCTTTGCTTCTGCAGGGCTGGCGTGTCCGATCCGGGGCGAGGAGCAGGATGGTGCCCCAGGGTCAGCGCGCCGGGCCAGGGTCTGGAGCCCAGCACTGCCCGTGGGCAGAACAGCCATGACCATGCTGGAGAAATATCCACTAGAGGGGACTGTGCGATCGTGTGTGGGAGCGCAGAGCAGCTGCAGAGCAGGATCCGGCTCCTCCAGCCTCTCTCCAACCCTCAGTCCTCTTGGTTATCCCAACTCCCAGCACCCTCCGCATCCCTCCCACTGGGCACTGCAGCCCAAGGGGCACAGTTTACCTGGGGCCAACTGGAGCACGGTGGGGTACTGAGCAAGCAGGCACTGAGGAAATGTGCTGGGCTGACCTCAGCCAGCAGCTAAGCCCCCACCCAGCTGCTCACTCAGCCCTGTGGTGGGATGGGACAGAGAATGAGATGGGCAAAAGCATGAAAAACTTGTGGGTTAGAAGAAGAACTGGGGGTCTAGAGGGTCCGGAGTGAAAATATCCCAGGAAAAGATGCAGGCTGCAGGTCCCCAACAACTCCAGTTATCATCATCCTCCTCTTCCATCCCAACCTGCTCGGCTTTGCCCCGCTCCCTCCCAGGACCCTACAGCTCTCCCAGGGCTGAGACAGTTCATCCCATCCCTGCAAGCCCAACATCCCCAAGGACTCAGGGCCATTACTTTGCTTTTCTCTCCTGCTTACCCTAAAGTCAGAGCCTATTGTGGGGGCTAGAGGGGAGGCAGTTTTTGGTGGTTTCCTTTTTGCCTTTCCCTTCTGTCCCAGCGCACGGTATCATTTCCCTCCTGGCATGATTAATAAGCTTTGCTTCTCTATTTGTGCAGAAGGACTTAAGTAATGCACTCCCCAGAGAGAAGTAAAACTTCCCTTGCCCCAGCAGGCCAGAGCAGAGCCCACAGTGAAGAGCTGCATCAGCTTTCTCGTGTCCTTCAAGGCTCCAGACACGTTAAGCCCATCCTCCTGGCAAAGATCCTGCAAAATGTTTGTTTGTGACTGTGTTAACAAACACACTTGTGGAACATGCTGTGTTTAGACGTGAGCGTGCCACCCTCTCCCTGCCTCCCTGGGGCTGAGCCCATAGGCGATGAGGGGCTGGGGCTCACGGCTGCCAAAACAACCAGCTGCTGACGCTGGTGCTCATGTACACAGCCATGGCTGGCAACCTCGAGCATGAGGCCACCTTGCCTGCCATTCCCACCCACCACCAAACCTGTCAGCAATGTCTCACCAGCGGCTTCTGCCTGGAGGTTCCCAGCTAATGGTGCTGGAGCGGGAGTGCAGCCAGGGGAAGGGTCTGACCATGATCTCATACAGCCCTGGTGTCCTGCAGCTGCTTGGGCATAGTTACAGGGGCTCCAGGGGTCCCGTCCAGCTCCGTAAATACCTGTCACAGGGGGGAACTCTGGTCTCAGCCCACTCTGTGGGCAGATGCCCATGGAGCTGAGCTTGCACACCCTGCTCCCACTGCCACCCTCTACAGGTCTAAGCCTGGCCCCATCCCTGGCTCTCTCACTGCCTGCTCCTCCTCAGCTGGTGGGTGCCAGCAATGCTCCCAGGATGGAGAGGGGGCCTTGAGGACATGGTGTTGTTCCTCTCCCAGTACAAACTCACCCTGAATATAAACTATTTTAAACTCTAACTTGCCAGACTTTGGGCAAAACTTCCCTTGTCTGTTTCTGGGTCAAGCCCAGCCCAGTCCCCCATGTCCCGGAGTCTGAGTTCAGCATCCTCAGGCAGCCAGGACTGGAACCATGTCCAGTCTCTTGAGATCCAGAAAAGGGAGATAAGTAGCAGCAACTGAAAGGGCATCAGTGAGATAGCAGATGAGAGTGCTGGAGGGTCCCTGGAAGCGTAGCTGGCTGTCCCCGAGTCCCACAGGTCTCCCGTGACCCGCTTGGTGCCTGTGGCATGTTTCCATCATGCCAGCCCAGTGGGAGCCCCAGCTGGGCAGCACCTGCATGTCCACCAGCAATGGTGGTGACTCGTTCAACAGCTCCTGGGGATGGCTGCAAAACACTGGCAGAGTCAGGGAGACTCCCAAAGGTGCTGGGAAATGCAGCAGGGACAGCTGAGGGTGCCAGGAATTGGCTTCTGTTTAGACAAGGGGAGGCGAAGGGGCGCCACAGTGTGTGCTGGGGATGTGCTATGATGGGGAGCAGCTTGTGCTGCACGGGGCAAGTCCTTCCCAGGTGAAGGGCTGGGGAAGGCAGGGACCTGCTGCACTTGGTGCTGCAAAGGCACCTGCACTTCTCACCTGTGCCACCCGAGTGAGGATCCCATCTGCCACCGCTGCTGAAGACACCGTCTGAGAACTGGCAGCAGCCGGTGCCCACTGTCAGCCAGCTCTCCATCTCGGTGGGACTGGGATCGTGGTGCCCGTGTTAGCCTTTACAGCACCGTGCCCACCTGCAAGAGGCATTTGGCCGGGCACCTGCTGGAAGCACCTGGCTCATCCCCACAACCCAGTGGGGGCTACTGGGACAAGCCGTGACCTGTCCTGCCACAGGACCCTGCTTGCATCCCCTCCCAGTTACAGCTAATGACTCCAGCAGCCCTGAGGAGGCATCGCCAGGAGCAGGTCCCCAAAGCTTTTCAGGTGTTCCCACACCTTTCAGGTGCTCCTCACAGCTTCTGGAAAAGAGAAGTTGTGCCTCAGATGCCTGTCTTAATAGAGATTTTTTCTTCCAGTCCAGCAGTGCTTCCTGCTCCTGCATCTTGTGCACATCCTTCTTTCTCCCAAAGAACGTGCTCCTTGGCTGGCTCCTGGGGATGGTCACTGATGCAGGTGGCAGCCGCAGCCTGGCTGAGCACAGCCCCTCACTGCAGCTCGGGACACGAGTGTTGCTGGGCTGGGATTGCTTTGCCCTTGCACTGGGGCTCCTCTCTGCAGACACCAGTTTATTCTTTGCAAGACATACCAGCCTGCGAGGAGACACATCTGACTCTAAATCTCTCCAGGCCACCATCTCCTTGGTCCAAAATCAACCTCTGGGTTACCCACAACTTTTCAGATGATGAAAATGAAGGCACAAAACATGTTACAGTTTCTTCATAGAACCACAGAATGATTGATTGGTTTGGGTGGGAGGGACCTTTCAAGCTCATCAGGTCCAACCCCCTGCAGGGAGCAGGGCCATCTGCAACTAGAGCAGGGTGCTCAGAGCCCCAGCCAACCTCCCCTGCA
>JANHGN010021575.1:45792-74531 GCA_024605025.1 Megaceryle maxima | reverse complement strand
TGAAGATCTGTTTTGATATGTGTTCTGAAGATCTGTTTTGATATGTGTTCTGAAGATCTGTTTTGATATGTGTTCTGAAGATCTGTTTTGATATGTGTTCTGTTCTGTCTGAGCTTAAAGCCTGTCTTGCTCATACCAAACTATTCTTTTGTGTGGCCTTTCTGTAGAATATAATGCAGTGGGCACTTCTAGAACACACCAGCTGGACTGAGCTCTGTGGCTCTCTCCATAACAGTTGGAAAGAAATCTGCTACTCTATAGATTAGAAATCGGGATTTGGGATAGACAGGTTTGTTTCTCCATACATTCAAACTGGGTAAAGCTTTAGGTGAAAGTGGACTCTGCTAGATTTCTAATAGGCAGGTGCCAAGATGCTCAGTGCTTCTTCACATGACCTTTTTCTGTGGATATAGGTTACAAAATCCTTATCTAAAATTTGAAATAGTTAACAGGGCTGGTTTTCAGTGGAGGAAAAAAAGGACTTCAGGATGGTGTAGGATGTTGAAGCTCATACTGACGAGGGCTCTTAAATGGAACTCTAATCAAAATGTAAATTTAATACTTGTTGCTTTTTATCACACATTATAATTTTGTGCATTGTGCAGTCAGTGACAGCACTGGAACTGGTAGTTGGACCTTGTGGTTTGCAACACTATTGGTTTTTTTAGCTGTAAATGGCCTTAGGATCAAGAGACGCGATAAAAACATCCTGTGTGTTTTAGTTTGGTTAATTGTCATTGCTACCAAGACCATTGCTTCTATTAATTTTTTCTTTGTGTGTTTCTGAAGAATCGAGAGTTTAATTTCTTTAGATACTTTTAGACTCAGCTGTAATCCCAAAGCTCACGTTCATCAGAACAAAGCTAGTTTGATTTCCTAGTCACCTTTCTTGCCTTTAAATGGAAGGTGAAGTGGATTCCAGTGTGACAAATAAGAAATTGGAGTAAGATTGATGTCCTTTTAGAAACATAATAACTTGGATATTTCCACTGATAGCTGTTAATCGAAGAGCTGGCGAATTTCTCCTATATAATGACAGATACTTAATTAGAAATACTATCTGACATTTATAGAGAAGAAAGAGGATACCATGATTTGGGTGCATTACAGCCCTGCTGTAAGAACCTAAATAACTTAACCACTGGAGGACCAATTCATCTTTGGAAAGAGTTTTATGCTGTTCTTTTCATTCAGTTACCTTGAAAAGACTCTTCACACCATTGTAATCATGTCATCCTTTCCATCAGCCCATTCATATAGGTATTTGGGTTAGTAGGTCACTGAAACAGATTGAGAGGTGGTAGTTGTAGGATCCTTTTTCAAATGCCATGACAACAAATGCTAATTATACAAGAAAAAAATATTACATGTATGTACTCCCAGAGGCTAGGAATATGCTTTAATTGAAAGGTAATGGAAAGTTATTTGGCACACTGAAAATAAAATGTGGCTAATATTTCTTGGTAAGAAAGGATCATTTACAGTAAACACACTGAGCTCATACTTTTTGGGTGGAAGGAGGTGTGGGAGAGGAGAGGATTTGAGCAAGTTGCTGTATGTCTTAAGGGGTCCTGGAAGTCTCCCATCAAGAATATTGCATTGGTGCTGGAAGGTCTGAAAGGGTAGAATTTCCCTCTATTTGGCAGTTCATATGTTTCAGTTACCATCGCAAGCCTTGTTTTCATGTGTTTCCCTACTAGAAGCAAGAGTTAATAGCTTACTAAAGGAACTCTTTGATAGGACTTAGTTTTTTTTTTTTCTAGTCGGTGGATAAGTTTGTGCATTTGGGGGGTAGTCATTAGATGAGTCCTTTCTTTTAACTACTTTAATAACTAGAATTAAAAAGCCTACCTAACATTTTACTCATCCCTCATCGTTTGGATGGAAGGAAATGACATGCTTACTGCCTGAATTGATACATATTAATTAAGCCCATTTTTTAGAGTTGACTAGATAATGTGCAATTGTAAAAGCAAACTGCTCAAAGAGGAAACCAAAGCCCTAATGTGTGCATTACATGTTGTTTGGTCTATCAAAGTAGTCATCTACTGGTCCTCTATGTCTAACTGGTTGAGCAGGTCTTTGCTCTGTGGGAGTAGTTAAGCTTTCAAAAGATAATTCATTAAAGCTGAAGTTTTTAAGAGATGTTTTGAAACTAGAATAGAGTACGTTAGTCCTTGAGTAATTTTATGTAGGTTTCGTATTTTACCTATTGCAGGAAACAATTTGTAAAGACCAGAACTCTGAAACTGAGTCACCTCTACTATATATTTTGGTTTTTTTTTTTTTTTTTTTTTTAAAGGTCAGGTTGTTTGTGAGCAAATATCAAAGGTGTCATATCAGCTCGGATCGAAGACCCAACTGGCCTAATAACGTCTCATCTGCAGTTGTGGCTGGTCCTTAGGAAAGAGCTGAAAGAAGCAGAATTTGAATGGTTTTGCCTCATTCTAGTTTCTGGAAGTCAGCACTTAAAGAGCTTGATGATGGGGTTTGTTAAAGGAGACACTGGAGTAGTTGTGTGATGTGAGTTTGCTCTATAGAAGCTGTGTTCACCTTTCCTCAGTATGTCATATATATTCCTGTATATACTAATTCTGATCTATATAATTTATTGGAATTTCTGCTATTTCTTATTGTACAGAGGTAAAATTTATCTGAACTGTAGAAATCTTAACCCCTTCTGATTTGCACCCCAATAAAATTAATCAGAAAGCTAATGTCAGCACTGTGGGAGTGTGAGGTTGATTTAACTTTTAATTAAGGGTGATTTTAAAGAGCAGTCTGCTGTGAAGAAGTCATGTTTAAGTTCCTTCAAAATTTTGGGGACTATTGTCTGGTCCTGGTGGTTTGTTCTGTAAGTCTCTACTGACACTTGAGGATGCTGCTCTACAAAGAGCAGCTTTGTTATCAGATGGTCCCCAAGTTCCTCCGTAGTGGATATGAGTGCACAGAATTAATTTATCTTTTCTGATAGGCCCTTACATTCTTTGAATCCTTTAGTATCTTCTTCCTTTGGTCCCACTGACTTGCTGGCAGGATTCCGTGTCCTTATGCTTTTAAAAGCTTATATAATTTTTATATCTTTAGATATTTTATTTTTAATTTTTCAGCATTTGTTGGCCTGCATTGTGGTATGACCTGTGCTTTGCTGGCATTTGAGTGTTCTTCTGTTTCCCTGTTTTGGGTACCATTTCCAGGTTTTGAAGCATATGACTATTCATGATGGTCCTGTTCTTTAAAAAAAACCCAAACGTGTTTGTGGGATGTTGAATAAAATTTTTTTTAATGTATCAGTGCTCTTCCTTTGTGTGCTTATCTAGAAAGTGGCTTTTATGTATTCTTTAGTTATTTTTAAGGTTCTACTGCTTTTGAGGCAATCAGAAGAAAGGAGATGGCTTCAAGTACCCAGTAAGCAGAAGTGTTTGTGTGACCCTGGTGGTTCTTTCCTGATTTTCATCAGTTTTCCTTTTTATATGATAATGTATAAGATACTGTAGGAGCAAAATGTCTGTGATTCAGGAAATCTCGTGGGTTTTACCTTCACTGGGATACTTTTATTAAAAAGTATTGAACAAGCACAAAAACTTTGGGGTAGTCTTAACTAAAGCTTTTTGTAGTTGCTGGGTAAAGGCTGTCTTCAGTCCTCAGGAAAGACTAATGGGTTTAGTAGTCCAGACTACTAATTAATGGGGGCTGACTCTTGGTTTGGTGTGGTTTGTTTGGTTTTTTTTTCATTCAGTTTGAGCACTGCTCTTTTTATGTACTGCATGTGGCTTAAATGCTAGAGTGTTAGCATGGGGCTTGGGATGCTGGAGTTCATGTCTTAGCTAGGGATGTGCCTTCATGGTATTCTGGAAGCAGAACTTGCTCCAGAGTCTTGAGAGTGTGCTAAGTCTGCTGGTAACCATTTGAAAGTGGTTAGTGTGGTGCCAAGTTAGCTAGTTCTGCTAAGAAGTGGTTAGAGCTTCATGCTACCAGTTTAGACTTTGTACCCCACTTGCTTTGTTCAGAAGGCTCACAGTCATCTCAGAGCATAGGCAAAGTTCACTCTTGTCTACTTGGTTACTAAGAGGTAGAAAAGTCTTCTATGACCTTCAGAAATAGGATTCTTTTCTCTCTCTTTTTGTTTTTTTTTTTTTTTTTTTTACTGCCCACTCCTCCTGTAGAAAGAGACTGATGCTTCCTTCAGAGTTTTGCTAAGGTGGTGCTCAAAAAGTAGAACTATGAAGCTTGTAAATGGGTGTGGGAGTTGCATTGAACAAAACTTTGGCCTGGCATATTTGGATAAACCCTTTCTTGATTGCTGATGCTGGTAAGTGTATTAGGTTGTTTTTAAGCGAACAGCTGGTGAATCTGCTTAATTTTTACCAGATGGTCTTCTGAGTTATGTAAAAACAGAGAAGCATTCTTACCTCTTCATTTAGATGCTTGCAGTAGGTGACCTTTCAGTTTGTGTCCCAGTTGATATGTCTGGATTTTTTTTTGTTTGTTTGTTTGTCTGAAACAGAAAGAAGTAAAAGTTAATTTAATAACCACGAATGACTTGTAATAAAAACGTTCTCATATCAGCAGGGTTATTGCAGGATTTGAATGGTAGGAGATGCCCCAGAGGGGTATGTATGTAGCTGGTGTTGCAGTCTGTGGAGGTGTTCCTGAGACAGGTGGGACTCTAGGATGGGATGGGATGAGATGAGCTGAGGTACCAAAAAAATCTCAGCTGAGTGTCTGGATGTGCTGAGTCTTTTGATAGTCCAGAGGGGAATTACACATGGATTCTAAGTCTTGTATTATGGTACTATAAGGTCTTTACTTGCCTGGCTGAGCATATTGTAACTTTACCTGTTTTGGGGGAACAAGTGTTATTCTCTGCTTCAGTTGCTTTGAAGTCATTACCATCACAACAGGGTATGTTTGAGTTTTTAGGAATTTTTTCTCACTAATATGTTACGGATGAATTAGTGTCCTAAAGCTTTCTGGGTTTGAGTAGACTTCTAGCAGTTACAATCCTGAGCTGCCTTTGGACTTGTAATTCTCATCTCTGATTACTGAGCCATTGTCATTAGGGACAGGAAAAGGAGGCAAGGTACTATGTTTCCTTCACTCTAGAAACGGGAAACTCGGGGATGGGTTCTTTAAGGTTTCTGGATGCAGGATTTTTATTTTTTATCACAAATGCTTAGAAAAAGAATTATGGATTCTTCTAGTAGAAGTAGCAGCCACACAGTGAGCTGCACTACTATGTCAGGGAGACTGAGGGAGGCCTTTCTTCCCCTGTCTGAGATACCATGAGATCACTGCTACCAGGGGTACTGTGACCAGTATGAGTCTCTCCATGGACAGAAGTGGAGCAAGTCCACTGGAGGGCTGTCTGGGAGGGGAAGAGGCTGGAGCATGTTTTGTGAAAGGTGAGGAGGGAGCTGGGTTTGTATAGCCTGGCTGGGCATGTTTGTCTCTAGTTGCTGTCTCAACTATATAGTGGGTGATAGCAGACAATATAGAATCAAATTTTTCTTTGAGTTGCACAGTCTGAGGGTGAGAGGCAGTGGCTACAGCTTACAGCAAGGGAAATTATAATGAAACATAAGAAAAACCTTTTTCCCAGTGAAGCTGGTGAAGCACTGGAACGAGCTGTGCAGAGAGGCTGGAGACTCTGGAGATACACAAAACCTTGACAGGAGTGAAGTGTGCCTGTGAACTGATCTGCCTGGTTGTAATAGAAGAGGTGAATCAATCAGCAAACTATATTTTGGTTATAGTGCAGGAGAAGCATGCAAGGAGATAAGTTATATCCTTTACTATATCTCATATGCTACTAAGAACAGCTCTGAGTTGGTTTTTTTTATTTTTTTTTTGTTGTTGTTGTTTAAAACTGCTGACCTGTAGGATGGGGCCATACTTCTGAGCAAGTTAGTGGCCCTTACTCAAAGTTTTTCATGCTCCTGGTCTCTCTTATCTTCTGAGGAGTAAATTACTGAAGGGATAGCAAATTGATTTTAACAGTATTTGTTCTTGGCTAGAGTTTTTGATTTCTCTTTGAAACACCTTCATGGAATAGAGTTAGCTCTAGTTGCATTGCTGTATCTAATGGTAAAAATTAATTGGGCACTTTCAAAAGTAAGCATTTCCTAGGGTGCTGTCTGTGCAGTTGCAGTGGATGGAGATGTATTACTTTTGGCTTGCCTGGGTTTTGTAGGAGATCCCCAAGGGCAAAAGATTTTCATCGTGGGTGATCTCGCCTGTTAAATCTTTTGGCACCTTAATGTAGTTGTTTCTTTGGGCTTTTTTTTTTTTTTTTTTTTTTAATAAATATTAAAAAGATGGACTGAGCTACAGTTGCAACAAAATGCTGATGACAGAAAACTCTTTTCTTTCCTTTCATCCAGGAGGGTATGTATCAGCTGTTTCAGTGTCTGAGGACTAGGCATCAGATTGAATCACAGTAGTTTAGTCTTGTTCTGAGACAGATGGATGTGATATTGGCGAGAGGGAAGAAGTCTGTAGTTGACAACTGGTGTGACTTTACCCTGAAATCAGTTGTCTGAGTTTATGGCTGTTCTGAGTACTTGGAGCTACAACTCCAATTTTATTCTGCTTCTTATGTGGACTGAGTATGGTACCTGTATTTGCATCTGCTCCAAGTTATTGCAGGAGGCTGCAGCTAAGGGTGTTAATTGCAGAATGCACATGGAGATTAGATTGGCATAAAGTGTGATTTTATTTATTTCCCAACTGACTTACAGGAGGGAGTGGTGCACCGTGTAGTTCGCAGCCATCTATCTGCCTGATTTTAATGGGTCTGAGCCTCTTGTGCAAAGTGCTCTAGGCTAAAGTCTAGTCTGGGTTAGTTTAGAGATGGTCCCTATTTGGAGAAAATATGACTACTGTTGGTAGTCAAAGAAAATACAGAATTGTTCAAGAAAAATGTCGAGAGGCAGACTAAGTTCTCTATGTCCAACTACTGGCTGCTGTTAGGCTGAGGGTGGTCTCTTGAATACTTTTGACTGCTTCATTTTGCCCTGGTGAGAAGGGGAATGGTGCCACAGGTGAGATAAATTCTGCCTCCCTGCCAAATACCATTTGCTCCCAGCTTCTGTGCAACAACTGCCACCCACTGTCTGTCGGGGCAACAGTAGCCTGCCTCTGTATTTGAGTCAGCAACAGCTGTTTGTTGCTTTCCTGGCTTTTGCAGAAGTAACAGCCCGGCTCTCTGTGTTAGGAGCAGCAGTTGTCCCTTGCAGCTTTGCTGTGTAACAACTGCCTGGATCTCTGCAGCAGGTGCTGGAGGAGCATTTTGAACAGCAGCTGCTGCCAGATGGGGAGGTCAGCTGCTTTCCTGGGCTGTGGAGGTAGGCTAAAGCCTGTGCTGTTGAGGTGGGGGGGTCACAGAGGGTCTCAAAACCCAGATCCAGCTGTTACGGCGGCTGGGGTCAGACCACCCTGCAGGGGATTTAGAAGAGCAAGTCTGTCATCCTGCATTATAGCTTTCTGGAAGCACCTCCTAGGTTTGTCTTGAATGCCTTGAAGTCTGTCTGTCCTCTTGACTTTTCTCCTACAGAATTGTTTCCTCAGTGGCTACTTTGCTGCTTTTATGTAACAGTGATTAAGTTACTGTGCCAGTTAACTAGGACCCCTAATGGTCTTTCCAAGGGTAAGTTCTCCATTACTAAGGTGATGGTTAATTGAGAAGCCATCTGAAATTTTATTGTATGCAAATCCAAATCTGCCTGGTGGAAACACTTCCCTGGCCTGGAAGCAGGATGCTAAGAAAGTTGTTATTCAATAACTTTATCTTCAGAATCTGTTTTTATGCATTCAGCACAAAGCGAGAGTTTTCTCATCTTTGTGTTACTTCTCCTGTGTGGTCTGAACAAAAACACAGAAGAAGCTGCAGAGTCTCTGGAGCTGCTGTGAAGGGCAAAAATGCTATCTTAGATTTAGAGGAAATGCAGAGGAGGAGGAGAAGGAATTTGTTCTACCTTTTCTTCCCCTTTGTCCTTCAAAAAAGTTCTTTGGTTTCTTTTTGATGTGTGAAGGTTTACAGGTCAGTGAGTCTTGAAGGTTTTACCTTTATTGTGGTGGTTTGTTTCTTTCAGTTTGCTGACTTAGAGGATGTGCTGGTTGTTGACTGAATCAAGGGTATGGTAGTATTCTGGTAGGACTTATATTCTAAAATATTCAAAACCTTTTATTAAGTAGATCTCATATCAAAATAAAGCTGAGTAAAATCAGTGTATTAAAAAAAAGAGCAATTTCTCCTCAACTAGTATCACTTTACTTGCTTAGTAACAGAGATGTGTCTTTGGAGCTCATCTACTTTGCCATATTTTGAAGTTGGTTTTTTTTAGGTCTGTTTCTTTTATTTCTTAAAATCTATACATGTGTTTTGTTTTTTTTCCAGTTTGGTTTTGTTTTTGTTTGTTTGTTTGTTTGTTTCTTGCTTGGGTAGAATGAAAGACAAAAAAATGAGTAAAAAATCTTTATGTATTGTAAGTAAAACCTGTGACTTTTAGTCTGTTCCTAGGTAAGTAAGGCATTCAGCCTTATGGTGCCCAGGTGTTCCCTGGACTCATACTAGTTAAATCATGCCCAATTTCATGAGAGTACAGCCAGGTAACTTGGAAAGAAGTCAAAATAAGCTCTTGCAAGCTCTGATAAATATCCCAGCCATAGGAAAAG
The DNA here is from genome assembly GCA_024605025.1 of Megaceryle maxima. Taxonomy (NCBI): domain Eukaryota; kingdom Metazoa; phylum Chordata; class Aves; order Coraciiformes; family Cerylidae; genus Megaceryle; species Megaceryle maxima. The sequence continues at coordinate 65,855 of JANHGN010021575.1, read as the reverse complement.
CTTAAGTCAGCCGTTGCAATTAGAGATGAGACACAAACCCATGAGGAACCAGACTCTGTTAATTTTGTTGCTTACAGAACCTGATGGTTTCCCGTGTGTGTTTTCCCTACAGAAAACAAAGGCAGAAGTAGCTCAGGTTGTTCTGGGACTAATCTGCTGCTGCAGAGTCCTTGATGTTGCGTCGTGCTTGCCAGTGGGGGTTTACCTGTCTTGTGTGCTTCGTGTCTTAGGGAAAATGAAAGACATGCAAACTAGATTATTTTCATGATATTTTTTTCTTGCATGACATGATGCAGTTAAAAGAAAGCAAATTAAATATTTATTTAATGTCTTACTGGTGGACTATGACTTCAGGCAGGGATTTGTGTGTGGTAGTGTGTACTGTCTGAATGTTGACATATTCTGAAGAACCTTAGTTTGCTGCAACTGTGACAGTGACATTAACAGGGTGTAGAGGAAGGTCTTGGAATGTCTGTTTCATGGTTACATTGGTAAGTAGCACTCATTCATTGTAATTCAGAAAAGTTTGTCTTCTGTGTTACTGACAACGAGTAAAACCAGTCCATCTGGAAAGTGAAATCTTAGTTTTAGGACTCCTCAAAATGAAATGTTAAAAGTGATTGTCCAAAGTTTTTCAACAAAACTGCTTTTCTTGGGTATTAGGAATTCTCATGTCCTTGATTCTTAGTTATGTCTACAGCTGTCCATTCCTGTTACCCAAATGACTCTGAGTTGCAAAGAGAACAAGACCAGGGTTCTGTTTTAGATTGTAAATCACCAACAAGATGATTTAGGAAGGATGCAGACATGCAAGTGAATTAGTTGCTTAATTACTCTGCCTCCACTGTGATGAGGTAACTCCTTTCACTGTGTGCTCTGGCAGAAGTGTAAGCTAATTTTACTTGTTTTGCCTCAGTAAATGTATGCCAAAGTGAGATGAATTGATTTGAGGTTAGTATGGGCTAAGAGTGGGCATATGGACAGCTGCAAGTCAGCTGAGCTGCAGGGCTGTTTAAGAAGAAGGGGCAGCTAACACCAGTATTTGAACCCTGAATTCTAGGTACCCTCTCCTCAACTTCATCTGCACAGCTCAGGGTTGAAAACCCTGTTGGTCAAGTTCTTATTGCAGGCTGGAATGCAGCTTAGTTTTTAGAAAGGTCACGCAGAGTTTGCGGGGCTGATAAATGAGAAATAATTATTATTTATTTCTGTGATAACCAGATTTTTAAGTGTATTTCACTTAATTGTAAACAGAACCTCAGTCTGTCACTTCTGCAAAACTTTTTCTCAAAGTAAGACTACTTTGCAGCAGAGTGGTTGCCATCAATTTCAGTGGCAGGTTCGCAGTCGTATGAACCCTCCTGTGATCTCAGAAATGAGACCCTGCACTCCTCAAGCTTACCTGGTGTAACTGTATGTAACCTTCACATTTGCCAGGGAATGTATTAATGTTGTTTCATTTTTGATGTCAAAAGTAACTGCAGGAAGTAACGAAAGAGAAGGCAAAAGAGCAAAACCATATTTTAAAATATTTAGCACTCCCAAAATTTTTTAGCATGCTGTGAGAAATGGAAGAAGTTTTCTTTTGTTCCAGAGAAAATCAATCTGGCTATGACAGCATTTTGAATTAATAGAAACTGCTGCCTCCCCTCTGCAGGCAAAAAAAAAAAAATTCTCTAAAATGTCTTTCTGTGATCCTTGTGGTGCTCCAGACTGGTCCATTTTGTGTAGACATGCTGTATGTAATGCTTTGTAAGCATGGAATTCTTCAGCACTGGGTTCTTTGAGAATTGGCTTTGAATAACTGTGAATTCTCTTATACTTCTTATTTCTGCATTGTTGTAAATGTGGAGAGAAGTCAGAGCATGGAAAAATGTATGATTTGATGGCTTTTTTTATCTTGGGAGGGAAAAAAAAGTGTCTGGTTTTGTTCCTAGCCCCATTTGTCCTTTATCACATAAAGGTAAAAAGCCACCTATATATCTTTGGAATCAGGAGAACTGATCTGTTTGCTGCTGCTGTCTAACTCTGTATTATTACTGTTAAAAGGTTGGATTTTTTAAAATGTAGTTTATATAAGCTTCCTATAAGCTGCTTTTTATATCTGTGTGGTAGAGCAGAAGGAGCATGATCATGTTTCAGATCTTGGAAAAGTCTGAACTCTTGGGTGCTTGAATACAGAACATAGCTTTGATTAGGATGAAAGATAAATTCCAGAAAGAAACTTAAGTGTTCTAATTTTTTCTCTCTGGTGATGTCTATCTGATATCCTTCAATATGAATGGTAGCAAGTAAGTGTCAGAATCAATAGCAATGCTCTGCCTGCTGAACTTGAATAGTTGCAAGGGTATGGGGATCAAAAAAAGAAACCTTGCATCAAGGTTTTTGCTGAGTAGAGGTGCTCTTGTCTTTGGAATTAAGCTGAATTTACAGTATCTTTTATGGGATGCTACCCCTACTTTAAAAATGCTCTTGTATTAGATTTCCTGAACTAGGTAATGCCAGAGTATAGGGTTAGAACAGCATGCCAGCATTTTGGCTGAAAGGAAAACATTGTAAATGTAAGTTGGCACTTTGATGATCAAAGACTCATATTTGCCACCTTCTTTTTCTCTTGCACTGCACTGGGTAGCACCCAGAGTGGGTAGGGGTATAAGATGATGGTGGTGGCAATAGGGCTTATATACATGTGTGTGTGTTTCTGGCTTTAGATAAAATAATTCAGCCATCTCAAACATAATTTTAAATATTAAGTATTTTTGTGGTCCCTTTTAGGGTAGTATGTTTCCTAGTTTTGAATGTAGGGTTCACAAGGCACCTTTATGGGACAGCACTATTGTCCTAATTTTACAAATAACTACTTTGTCTTGCTTCCCTAGGTGGCTTGCTCAAGGTTACACAAAAATCCTGTGGTGGAAAAGGGAATTGTATGCAAATGTTTTGATGTTTAAAACTTGAAATCTGTTTTCTGTATTCCTCTCTCCTAACAGAAATGAAAGACCTATACCATTCCTGTCACTCTGCTGAAATTAATTAAATCATAAGCATTAATACTCTGATTTTGATCAATGCTTTTAATTCTGTTTACTGCTTCTTTTTCTTTTTAGGCATGTACTGGTATTGAAAATATTGATGAAGCTATAACATTGCTTGAACAAAATAACTGGGATTTAGTGGTAAGTATTCTAAGAAAATGACTTCATAGATCAACTTCATGTTGTAGTGATGTGCCATCCTGCTGGGACAGCAGGTATCTTTATTTCAAATTTGTGTGTGTCTTTTATGGCTGGGGTAAGCAGGCTATATGCAGACTGGTTCTGGTCTGTTAAAGCCTCATTGCCAAGTTAACAGAATACTGAGTTGTATGTACCCTGGTATCCTGTGTGTGTATACACATCTATATACACACACTTGTACTCTATATACGTGCTTGTCTTCATGCCTTTTTGATTTGTTTCTTTTCCTTTAAATCATTGTTTCATACTGTGTTTAGTTTCTGTTTTGGTTAATTTTATGTCTAGTTTTGTAAGCAGTATTATTAAGGGTAGCATTTTTAGAAGATGTCTTGCGTAAACACATGAGATTTTTGAACATCTAGGTGCCTGTGGAAGAAAGGGAGGGTAAAACCTTGTCTTCAATCTTTCATATGCTTTTAGTTTAAAAAGAAGATCGTTGCTCTTCCATTGTTAGTTGTTTTGCTGAACTGAGTCAGAGATTAAGGCCGTACCTTATTTAGGTTTAGTGTTTTTTCAGATGCAGTTAAACACAAACAAAAAACCCTGAAGAAACAAACTCATCCTAAAAATATCTATCATCTAGTTCCATATGCAGACAAATAGGAGGAAACCATTAAACCAAGCAAAACAGGCCTAGATATTTTAAGACTTGACATAGGATTATCAGGATAAATAAAGAAACTATTAATCCATTTTCTTAAGGTTTAAAAGTATAAACCAGAACAAACTAAATTAAAAAAAACAAATAATCTTCCTTTTGGCTAGAATCCCTTTGATTTCCTCCTTTCTTATGTACTCCAAACACTTGAAAGTAAATGTTTAAAATGAGAGTTGGCTAAAGTATACGGAGTCTTTACATTGTAACACATCGTGGTATAAGCAAGGATGAGACACCAGTGAACAACAGGGAGCTCATATCATCAGTATCTTCCAACAGAAAAACCCACATGTACATTGACAGAGTGGTGTAGTTAAAACCACCTTTTGTCCTAATAGTTTGTTGTGACTTATCTTGGGCTGTTTTGAAAATTCTTTATGGGAGGACAAGGAATAGCCTTATGTTTTCTGTTCAGGTTGTAAACTTCTCAATAGGATGCATTAAATCAGTTGTGGTTTTGGGGGATTTCTAGATTGTAAAATATATGCTTTACAATAAATGCTCCCAGGTCAGGTCTGTTAGGTAAATGGAAAGAACATCGTTGCTGTCTTCTCTAATTTCACTTTGTTTTATGCATCTTATTCAGAGGTTTATTTCAAGTTCAAATTTTTGATAAACATGACCTGTAGTACTGAAATACAGTAATACAGGTCACAGAGGTGTTCAGGTTTCTTTAGCTTTATTTTTGGAAGTAAAATCAGAGCCCTGTATTCAATGGGGAAAGCTTCCATGAGGCACCCAGATTAATATGAAGTAGAAAGCTAAGGAAATCCTGGTAGATTGTGATCTACCTAAGTTCAGGGGCACTTCTGCAGCAATATGACAAATACTCCAAACATAAATTAAGGACGTTTTTGTCTCGAACAGATTGTTTTTATGATCTTCATTCAAGCTGTCTGTAAAATTCCATTTTCTCGTTTGTGCGCTATCCAAAGCTGTGCTAGGGACCCAGGTTGAAGATTCCCTTGAGCACCTCTTTTCTTGAACTCGATGAGACTGAACTCAAGGGTGTAGGTTGTTTTGGCTGAAGTCCCAGAGAAATAACAAGAGCAAGTAGTCCCGATGAGTTGGAAATCAGAAGGATCCCCAAACAGAAACCATGAAGTACTTACTGACATAGGCTGACAGAAGTACATCAGAATGCACAGGCACTAGGGGTTGTATAGTTCACAAAACAAGTTCCTAATGTCATGCTACAAGGACTATGTTTTTAAGCTTTTTTTGAGGATTTCTTTGTTTGCACTGATGCAATAGCCCTGCTGGTTATTTTGCCCATACTTTTTTTTTTAAATTTTTTTTTCTGGTCTTGATTGTAGATTTTTATTATCAAGGGTTAAAATATTACCAGTGTCTTTCCTGTTCCTTCAGTGAGTGTTACCTGTGTTTTGTATCTTTCAGAAATTTGATCTTGCCTTTAAACAAGCCCAAACTTGGGTGATGCATAAGGAATTCCCTGATTTAGTTTTTCTAATAGCCACTTAAGATTTTTTTTTAAGAATTTATCTGAAGTCTTTTTTTTTTTTTTCTTTGCAGTCTAGAACTGAAACCTCAACTTCCTATTTTTGAACCTTTAAAGTTTAACCACCCCCAATTAGAATTCTTCACGTCTATTCCTCAGGAGGGGGTACTTAAATTAATGGCCATTTCTATTGTCTTAATCTTTCACTTGGAACTAAATAAAGTGGATTTAAATGTCTGAGTTGTTTAAGTTTTACAGTGTTCGAATCATGTTTGTAGCTGTTTGAAGTGATACAGGAAACTCTCTTTCACAAATGTTGGGTTGCTAGGCTTTGCTCAAGTGCTTAAAATCAAATGGATCACGAGAGTGCTGCAGAGGAATTCGTGTGCAGTAACAGTGTATGAACTGCTCGGTGGGATCATGAAGTCTAATCTTGCCAATAATTAGTTCCCCACTGTTGCATATGACTTGGCCTTTGTGGTGGTCTGCTGCATATATAGGAGCTTAGGTCTCTTTCCATTTTAGAACACTGTAGCCTAATTACTAGGCTTATTATAGGCTGAGCGATGAAATGTTTCAGATGTTCTGTGAGATACAGAAGATCAACATAGATAATAGAGATCTCTTCAGGCCTTCGTCTTTATGAAATTGTTCTGCAATAAATGAATCCAACTCTCTTAAGCCTGCCAGGATTGTTGATATGTTATTTCCTGAGTGTTATTTCTTTGAGCTCTTATTAATTTACAGTCATTTTTAACATCTGAGGGAGCAGAAGCTAGGAATTTCTGTCAGTTGTAAAGTCTGATGGTTTCATAACTTGCCCATTTAAACTATGACCTTCTACTTTGGCATTTGAAAGTAAGAATGACAGTATAAATGTATCTTAAACTGGTGTAAACTAAAAGTATGAAAAATCCCATCTTTGTGTCTGTTGAAATGTTTCTGGTCGTGGTACATATTTAAAGGAAGCAACCCATTAATGCAAGAATCTATAATCTACTTGACCTTATGTAATATGAACCTTGATATATATGACCTTTATTATGTAGGTGATAACTCATTGTTTTCCTGAAATCAAATGCTCGCATCTGTATGTGAAACCTGGTCTCCTGTACCTTTCACAGATTTAATGAAAAACAATGAAAAACTGTGACTTTATTTTTTTTGTATTCTGTACAGGTAATCAGAACAAGTTATTCTGAATGGAAAGCAGGATTACCCATGCTTAATTTTCTTTTTCCAGTATGATCACTTGTGTTGTTACTCCTGTACACTGGTTTAAAATTATTTTTATTTAATGTTTTTTTTCCAATAGACATTGTAATGTAGATACTACTTAGCATCTCTTTAAGAAGAAAAATAAATGTCATCAAAATAGAGGGGGTTATCCCATATTCACTTTACTATAAACATATGCTTTTTGTTCCAAAATGTATTCTTAACATGACCTTTGTGCCTTCCTGCTATACTTGGCTTTGTTATTCTGTATTCTGGGAGAGGCTCAAAGCACAGTATAACTTGGGGAAACCCAGCAGTTGGGTAAACTAGTTCACCTGTAAATGTGGTGACTTGCAGTTCCAGCCACACGTCGCTTCCAAGAGTCAGCTGATAAAAAGCATTTCTGTACCTTGGAAAGAGAAATTGTGTGTTTTGAACATCTGTTTTGATAAAGCTTCAACTCTCAAATATAATTTTTCTCTTTTGAATGGGTAACTTACACAAGATGAGGGGGTTTTGCATCTTGATGTTTAAAAGCTCTTTAAAAAATTGTTCTTGTCAAACTATTTTTAATACAAGCAGGCACTTTACATAGCAGTAAATAAATATGCAATGTTATCTTTTGGCAAGAAAGAGGTAAAAACCAAACCAAAACCAAACAAAAAATTGAACTGAGAAAAATGAGCTAGAGCTTTATAATTTTCCTTTATTATACCTGTTGGAGGTGCCAGTTTAGATGGGATTCCTAGGCAGAAAATGAGCCATTGGCTCTTGACAGTTATCAACAATCTGTTAATTGTATCTTTTATTGCTTTCTAACCATTAACTTAGTTCTTTTGTGATAACATGTAGTAAATCTCAGTGCAAATTGGTAAAAACTAATACACTAATGATGTCTCTTGTCTCTCTTTTTTTTCTAACTGATTTACCCTGCAAAAGCTTTGATGTTGTATCTTTGTACTTTTTCTTGATCAATTTGAATCAGTCTGCCTCTAGAAACTAGGTGATTAATTTAAGTTTGGCACACAGCCATTTCGTCTCCTTAAATGTGGGACAGTATTGTCATGTTTAGCAGCTCTCCTGTTTCATTCCAAGCAGGCTGTATTTCAGTGATGGGAGAACCAGTACTAGGTGTTACAGTGATCACGTTCATCGCATTGGCCCCTTCTATCTTGTATCGTTGACCGGCTGTTTTCTTTGCTTCAGAGTTGTGTAGTGAATATGGCACACGTTTGACAGCGCTCACTAAAGGACGAGTCAGAAGTTCATGGTGTGCTCCTCTCATTAGGACTAGGTCTGAGGGCTTTTCACTGTTAGGAACATGGAGTTATCTGTGTAGTAGTAACATTCTCCTGGTGATCAGCTGAACAGTCACATCTACTCGTGGAAGCTAGGGGTTTGTGGTTTTTTGGTTTTTTTTAAGGAACTTTTAAAGTTTTGGTTTAGACAAGTGTCTTCTTCTGGATCTTGGTGTCCTGTGGGACATCCTACTGTCAGCTCTGTTGGTTTTTACTCGCTGTTACTTTGCTGAGTTGCCTGGACAGCATTCAAAATTCTGCTGCCAGCAGAGCTAAGGAAGAAGGAAGCTCTGAGTTAGGTAATGAGCTTCGAGTTAGGTAATGACACATAATGTTGCTGTACGGGCATCCCACAGGTTCAGGCATCCTGTGGGCATGGTGCCTGTTCTCCGGGAAATACAGGAGTTGCAGGTTTCTTGTGTGTCCAACTGCAGCATTAATCTCTCCTGGTAGGACACGGTTAAATTGTACACGAACTTTTGTTTTCCATAGGATTGCAGAAATCCCTTTTGGAAGTCTTCAATATACTTTCTGCTAAATTAGGGATCCCTCCTTGCAAAAATTGTTTGATTTCTCATTCTTTTTATTTTCATATTTTTGCAGCTCCCAACACGGCTCAGATGTATGCTCTGTGTTTTATGCAGCTGGGTGGAAGCAAAGAGGACTAGATAATTCTTAAAAAACAAACAAACAAACAAAAAAAAGCCAACAACCTGTGATTGTCCAATTCCTTGGTTTATTTGCTTTTGAATGCCTTTGTCTTGGGTAAAACAGATGTCTCTTTTTTTTTTATTTCTACATTGAAGACTTCATGTTTGTTGGAGCAAATGCAGAGAAGGGCAGCCACGCTGGTGAAGGGTCTGGAGAACAAGTTCTGTGAGGAGAGGCTGAGAGAATTGGAACTGTGTGGTTTGGAGGAGAGGAGGCTGAGGGGGAGACCTTCTTGCTGTCTACAACTGCCTGAAAGGAGATTGTAGTGAGGAGTTTGCCAGTCTCTTTTTTCTCAAATAAATAACAGGACACGAGAATATGGCCTGAAGTTGCACCAGGGGAGGTTTAGACTGGATAGTAGGAAGAATTTCTTTACTGAAAGAGTAATCAGGTGCTGGAATGGGCTCCCCAGGGAGGTGGTGGAGTCTCCATCCCTGGAGATATTAAAAAAACATGTAGATGAGGTATTTGAGGACATGCTCGAGTAGGATGGTGGGTGTTGGTTGATCTTAGAGGTCTTTTTCAGCTGTGACAATTTTGTGGTTCTGTGTGGATCTATAGGCATGGTATGATTTTCTACATAGCTGTATTAACTATAAAAAAAATAAATAAAAAGGCAAACCACTACCACTAATACATGTGGAGGAAATTAAGATTCTTTTCTTGCAGAATAGGAGTGCTGCTTTGTCACCTCTGTAATAGGCTTCAAGGAAGGAAGATTACCTCTGCTGTGGGACTCAGGAATCTCATCTAAACTGGAACCTCTACCAGAAATAAAAAGGAAAAATTGCAAAGCCCTGTCCTCGTGATCCTACCAAAACCAACTGCTTTCTTCTGGGACTTCTAATACCAGTGATAGTCTCTAGCACAGGAGATGCAGGGAAGTCTTCAGTATATTGCCACTCAGGGTTGCTCACGTGATTTCGACAAGAGCACAGCTTGCAATTGATCCTGTTGTCTCTCTGCCTTGGTCTGTTGCTTGTAAGTGGTCTGCTAGACATCAGAAAGTGGTTAACAGCAGATACAGTTTAAAATACAATGGAGCCAAACCCAATAAAAAGTCACGTACATATTCTGACACTGGCAAGCAAGGAAACAAACATACTAAAGGGGGAATAAAAGTAGCAAATGCTTTAACTTGTGTGTTCTAAACTTTTGATTGTTTTGAATAGAACTATTATTTTTTTACATAGGTGGGTCCTTTGGATATTTTTTCCAAAAAACTTTGGTGGTCTTTGGATTTGTTTTCTTGTTTGGATGACATTTTGCTCTTTCAAAAGAGCTTGAGAAACACTACTTGGATAATTTTAACATTGCCATATCTTGTGATTTTTTTAATAAGGAAACCTATGAACCTGTAATCAATGCTGTAGCTGCTGATACTGTGTAAGTATCCAAGAATCTCAAGTTTCACAGTTTTCCCTCTGGGAAGGGGACATTCCTAGGAAGAGCTTGTCTGTAGAGAAAGGTTTGAAAACTGAAATCAAGTGTGTTCCTCATCTGTAGTTTGGTGTCCCAAAACTTTATTAGATTCCCATGGATCTTGCCTGTGACTATTCAGGTATGAAAAAGCCTCTCCAAATGCACTTTACCCCAAATATAATAGCTGAATTTGTACTAGACCCAGAGGAAGATTTGATTTCTTCAGTGTATTTCTGCCTTTTTCTTTTCTGGTCCTAAGGCAGACGAAGTGTGTAAGAAATACAAACTTTTCTTCCCCCCCTTTGTGTCCCCTTACTAGGGCAAAGCCTTGTCTGAGAAAGATTTGTTGGGAATTTGGTGAAAACACTTGTAATTTCTTTAAATTGCTCTTTTGCTGAAACATGGTGCTTATTTCACAGAAGTATTGACAGCCTCAGAGCTTGGGAAGACTTGAATTTTCACTGTAGAAAATTGGTGCTGTGCAATGTCATCTTTATCTCTTATTTTCAAGGCACTGCTAAAATATTAACATTACAATATTATTTGTTCAATAGGTGACTAGCTGCATTTAGGGCTCATTTTGGTCTACCATGTTTAAACAGATTGAGGCCAAGGGATGTGCAGTTTGCAACTTTATGGAAACCATGGATCAGGGTTAAATACATGAATTATTTTGTGCTTCAGTTTGAAGGTAGTCATTTGGGAGGATGAGGAAATATAGCTCTCATGGTGGCAGGGATTTTTTTTTTTATTTAGGGCAGGTAAGAGAGATGGCTTTAAACGTGTTTTCTTTAGTGCTGTTTCATATATGCTTTGCAGTTTTGTTGATTCATCAGAAGGGACTGATTCTTGCATTGCTCATTGAAGGAAGCTCTAATGGGGTATATACCTTTCCCACAGGGTAAAACTGGTGCAGTGTCTTGTAGATAAACACTATTTTGTGCCTATTAAATGGGAATAATTCTTAAGTATCTGTGAAGAAATCTGTATCTTTCACCCCTTCACAATTTTAGCAAATGTAATGGTTAACTTGCAATATAGTAGATTTATACATGCTAAGGAGATTATGAAATAAAATGAACATAGATTAACATAACTAGTCATATTGATAACTTTTCTAATGGGAAAAGCCTGCTTTATTCACTGGAGGATAGCAAAGGGATTGTGGTGGTGTATTTTTTGGCTGTAATTTGTAGATATGTTGCTGTGATGACACTTATGAAATTTTAATGTCTGGCCAGAAATAAAATGGAGGAGATTTTTAGGTAAAACTTTGCTGTTAAAATTGTAAAGTAAATTAAGCTGTGTCTATCCTTTCTAAATAACAGATGTAATTTAGTTACTAATGAAGTAAGCTCTTTTACTTAAGTTTTTCCTCCATAGTGATCAAACAAGCAGTGTGACTACTAAACTTAGATTTCTGTTCATGGGAAAAGACTCTTGTTTCTTGTAATAGAGAGTTTTGTGTTCCAAGAAGAACCAAAAAGCGGCACCCAAGATCACAGTAGTGCCTGGCAGGGCTGCTGTAGCTGTATTTGTGCATTATTCACCTGCCTTATGTTTTGCATATGCTTATTTTCGGAGGCTGGTACCTCTGTATTGGCAATTTCTATGAAGATTACTTAGCATTAATTTGTCTTGAGACATTCAAATTTATGAGCAAATTTCTAGAATACACGATTAGTGAAGTGGCTAGTAATGAAGTATCTGTAAGTAGTCTAGTATAGTACTCTATGACTAGTTGAACTGAAAATTGTAAACATGTGTTTGACAAGTGATTAGTCTGTCAGGGAGTCATGCTGGGAATGTATGAGTAGGAGAAAATGAAGTAAATTACTTAATTGAAGAACTAGCATCTGTGCCAATGCTGTGACTAGTTTGTAAGTGAACCTTAATGGTGAAAGATAATTTTTTACTGCAGAAGCTAAGAGTCTTCTAGACCCATCAGGCTTTCAACACAGTGTATTCTAAAAAAGAATTTACTTACAATACTGTTGAATATCTTAACAGTTTGATCCTAGTTTTATTTAAATGAACTCTCTTTAGCTGGTCCCAGAAGACCTGGGTTGCTGCAGTGCCAGCAGCACAGCATAGGCTGTCGACAGGAATAAGGAGAAATACTGAGAGACAAGTTGTAGATTACATACTTTGGCTTGGCTTCTGGTTACCAAACTTGAAAGTTAAATCTTTTATTATTCTTTTATTACAGATTAGTGATTAGGCAGTGGGCTGACTATGGTTAGGGTAATTTGAAAACTGATGTGTAAGATGTTTCATTTTATTTCAGCTTTTCAGTGAAGTGACTTTAGTCTGTAGACAGTGCTTATAGGACGTTTTGAATTACCTTGTATCCTGAGATTTCATCCCTGGTAGTACTTGCTAAGAGCTGGTATGTTATAACAATGAGTGATTTATAAAAAATACTATTTTTGTAAAGACTGACATAGGGTAGCTATCCCCAGCCTGCGCATTTTAGTGTTGTCATTCAGGTTTACCTAAAATAATACGGGAGCGGGGGAGTGTAGAAATGTGGGAGATCAGTGCATAGATGGTTTTGTTTTGTTTTGTTTTGTTTTTTTTTAGGTATAGTCTTTATCTGACTCTCCTGCTGTTTAGCTTAAAGTTTTAACGAGTAAAAAATATGTTTTGATATCAAGCATAAGCATTCCTTTCTGTTAAGGTAGAAGGTAAATCAGTGCAAAAAGTTGTGATGTTAATGACCAGGACCAAGATACGTATATGTGTGTCAAAGCAGCAGACACATCATGGTCTACTCCTCTCCCTTTCTGTAGGAATAAGTTTTGAGAGGATAGTTCAGAGTAAGTTATTTTCCTTTATTCCTGCTGAAGTAGATTTTTCATCTCGGAGAGATACCTATCCATAAGCTTCTTATAAATCTGTTTGTGTTATTTATCTTCATCCGCTAGGAAAATGCATCCAGTTACAAACTGATTATTGAGATTGCACTTTGTTTTGGGAATTAGGCAGTGACAATAAAAAAAATTAAAGAACTGTGCAAAATGTGCGTTGTTTTTTCCCCCCAGGATTATAGCAGTATATCTAACTGTTGAAAGGCTTCCTAATGCACTTCAGTGTGTTGTAGGAACTACAGGAAAAAGTTTGCTGAAGCCACCAGAGAAGTAGGGAGAAATGGGAAACCACATCTAGAGTGCTAATTGTAAACTATTTCAATGCGTGCTCTCTTGCTGATGAAGTGAATCATCTGGGTGAATATATTCATGTGGCATTTTTTGATGAAATGTTAATTTTTTGCTTTATTAACAATTCTATTGTTTGGAAGCTTTTCATGAAGTATATTTGTTGTAAAGAAAGCAAGCTGAAATAAAGCAGAATGCATAGAAGACATTTCATTGTAGTTCAATTACAGCTTTTGGTTTAAAATTTAACCACGATGGGGACAAATGTTGGCATTCTGTAAAAACTTTGTGGGTGTAACTTCACGTCTAGCACTTGCAAATACTTTTGAGACTTGCAAAGCTGGGGAAGTGCCAGCAAGTATAACACAAGCTACAGGAAAAAGCTGAATCATTTCTTTGTCTTGAAAAGCCTGCCAAAGATAACAAAGGTAGAGGTTGTTTCTGTTACTTCTGGGGCACAATTAGTAATTTTACCTTTTTTACTGAAGAATTACTGTATTCATTTAAAAATCAAAACCGAATATTATTTTTATAACTTAAACTCATAGCAGTCATTACTTGTTAAAGTAATAGTTTCATAGAAGCTGTGTGTGTAGGAAGGTGGCAGTGTATCTTGTTTGTAAAAAGCCTCTGGTCTAAAGTATTTGGTATTTCTGCAGAAGGTTTTATGGTATTTCTTGTTTAGAACAACACATCACAGACTTGCCAGGAACAGGCAAGATTTGGTAGCTGCATCGCGCTGCAAAGAAGCTGTATCCTCTGCTTGGGAATCTCTTAATACAATCTCAGTATCTTGAGGCAGAAAGAATTGATTGTATTACAGCTGATTTCACCAAACTTTTATTAATCCAGACTGACTGCAGTATGTTTTTGTCAGCATCTGTTAGTAATGTTTATTCCCAAATGTTGTACTTTTATATTGTAAACTGATCACAAGAGAAGTCCATGCGCAGTCCTACTTTTTATCCATTTTCTTGAGATCACTGTGTCAACAGGTCAGATCAAATGTGACACATCTATGCCTGGCATTGCTCGTTATTGCCAGTTCTGTTGAACATCCAAGACCAAACTACTATTTGCCAAAAGGAAAGTTAGTAAGGGAACATTATTTCAAAACATTTACTGTTACTGCTGAAACACGTGTGTATACCAGAACCCTGCAAGTTAGTCTCTTCATAAGAAATACTTTGCCCAAAAGGAACTAATAAATCTTTGTGCTTCTCCTGTTTTGTTTTACTGTTGTTTATAAAAGTATGTTCCCTTTGTCATGCAGATTTATAGTTTGGAAGCAATTTAAAATTAAATTCACTTTTGCTTTTTCGGTGCTTTCATGTGTGTTTTGTCTCACTAATGCTTTCCTTTATCCCTTATCATTTAATACTTTTTTTTTCCCCTTTCTGGATAACATTTGTGGGTGGTTGGGGTTTTTTTTTTTTTTTTTTTTGTATCTCTCCTTTGTATGAAGCATTTGAAGTTTTATCGTCCACTTATTTTGTTTGAATACCAAATAAAATAATGGATTTTAAATCATTAGAATAAGCAATTTATCATGTGAAAGCAACAAAATTAGAGTAAGAATATTGTATTTCAGGGAGAGTATAATATTTAGCACAAATTAGAAGTAGAATTAATTGCAATGGAATTAAAATTGTAAACAGAATAGTATAAATGATCCTTTTGATGCTGTGAAAACAAAATACAAAAGAAAAGAAATAATTTTTCTAGTGTATTATAGATTGCTTAATGAGGGCCTTTTAGTGTATTTCATTACACTTAAAAAAAAAAAAAAGTGTTGAATTTGTTTGAATTCAACAAATCTTGAGTGATCCTCAGGCAGGTTGGATTTATACAGAGGTCTACAGGCTGCTGTCTCCTAAAATATAACACTTTTTTTTTTACTCTACAGAACCAGTACATCTATCTTGTGTGTTGTTTCTCCCTCTATAATGAGGTTTTGTATGTAGATTTTGGTGTTATAGTCACTTCTGTAATCAGACTGAGAGAGAAATCTAAGATTAAATGCTGAAAGGGTCAGTCAAATATTAAAATAAATTTGTTTGTTTTGTAATGTGAAACAACAAAACAACTGGTTTTTGGTTATATTTCTAAATGCTGCTAGCATCCCTTCCTCTTAGATGCTGAGCTGTTTTTACACCAGCATGGGGTAAACGTTCTCAATTTGTGATTTGAGAGAAACTGTTTTTACATCAAGGAAATGTTAAATATATGATAAAAAGGAAAGGCAAAATGAGCAGGAAAAGCACAAAATGCAGAACTTTGCTTTTCTTTGGTTTACCAGACATTTTAAACCAAAAGTAAAAATCTATGAGATGTAGCTGCTGAGGAAGAGTTTAGATTGTTGAAAGTCATAATGATTGAATACTTTAATCAAAGCAAGCTCTTTCTGACTTTCATAGAAATAATGAAGCTCTTACCTTGTAGAATCTAACAAAAAAAAATAGAATTACTGGAAATCTGAATGTGTTAGACCTATAAAAATGGGGTGGTTGGAAGAAAATGTCCCATGAGCAAGTTTCTCCATTGTACTTCCCCATGACTTTCTGAAACAGTTGATACTGAAAATCTTCATTACCATGAGGGTGATGGAGTCCTGGAACAGGCTGCCCAGAGAGGTTTTGGAGTCTCCTTTTCTGGAGACTTTCCAAACCTGCCTTTATGCGTTCCTTTGCAACCTGGACAGCTGTTAGGCAAACCTGTTGTAGCAGAGGAGTTGGACTAGGTGGTCTCGAGAGGTCTCTTCCAACCCCTACCATTCTGTAATGTTGTGATTCTGTGATCTGCTCTGGCAGTTCCTATTACCCTGTGTCTATTTCTCATTTGTGTGTTGTGTTTGTTTAATGTAAACCCTCTCAATTTTTGGCTAAACAAATGTAAAGCTCTGTGTGGGCTTTATTAAGTAGACTGAAGTGGTCTTACTTGCTGAATTCAATCAAGTCTAAATAAGGCTTTTAAAATTCTGTGTGAGCTGATTCCTACATAAACTTGTACTGGTTGTGTTAAGCTGATGCTTTTTTTTTTTTTATCTCAATGAAATTCACAGTTTTCACACATGCACAGTATTTAAATTTCTCTAGTCCCTTCTTCTGAAAGCGTTGTTCTTCCAGCATCATTCTGCTTGAACTTGCTCCCTTCTGCTGAGAGAAGTGTTCTCTAATACCCTGTTTTGGAAAGCTGATCTTAATGTCATGCTGTGTAAAAGCTCTTGCTCTTCATTGGGGTAGAGGTTTGAATGGGGAAAGTATTAAAGGATCTATAGCTAGGGTGTGGTCTGTATCTGTTGGCCAAAACCATTGTATGGTACGGAGATTGGAGGAGAGAGATCTGGAGGTGCCCATGGAAGATCTTCTCTCGCCCAATGCAGAAGCTTTTAATGATGCTTTTTTTGCTGGGCCTGGTTTTAATTCTTAAGAGAATTAGTCTAAACATAATTTTTAAATTCTGGAAATTTAAAAACTACCTTCCACCTATAGTTCATGAAGAGGAAGGAATCCCTCTTTGAATATACCATCAGTATACGTAGACCTCTGCTATTTGCCAATGTGATTGGCAGATCTGGTCTGTCTTCCATCTTAGTGATAACCACTGAATATTTTAAACTCAGGAGGTTAATGTTTGTGGCATCTAAAATGCCACAGTTAATTCATAATTATTTATAGGACCCTTGTTCATAATTATTCATGGGACCCTCATTCCCCTGGGATGAGAGTCACAGTGAGAAGCACTTAATTGCTTTTAAATGCCTAGTACTATAATTGTGTATTTTGAGAGAAGTCATCGACATTGTTGCTTCATCAGATTATTAAGTAATGGTGGTTCTTGGTTTTCTAACACTGTTGTGTACTCATAAAAATAGTCACATTTAGTCAGAACTGACTTAATCTATTTAGATGAATATTCCCTTGAGGAAAAGCTTTAAATTTCAGAGTCTGCTTCACAGAGTTCTTGAGGCACTTAAATAATTTCAGCCTGTTTGTGGAATACCACAGAGTTTCTGGGTTGCCCAAACTATTAACGAATTTGGTAACCTTTCTTTAACCCTGTTGCTTTATTGTTTTCTATGTTTGCAGGAAACAAAAAAGCTGTATTTAATGTATTTTGATACTGTAATTTTGAATCTTGCTGCTGAAACAAACACCAAAAAAAGTATAGTTGCTTTGAACCTTTGTAACTGACACTTATTGGTCCAGTGTTACATCATAGAATCATTTGAGTTGAAAGGGACCTTAAAGATCATCTAGTTCCAACTTCCATAGCATATTCCTGTCTTCCCATTCATTTAAATGAGCAGGATTCTCAGCAGTGTTCATTGGTATGTCCTGTACTGTTGGATGATAGTCACAGAATGCTTGAGATTGGAAGTTGTTTCTGGATGTCAGTCTGGTCTAAAGCAGGTCCAATTAGATCAGGTCACACAGTGCTTAATGAATTATTAAATAAACTGTTTCAATTCCTGGATGCATGACTGATATCTCCAAACAAAATGTCTAAATAACAACTTAAGAGTAACTTAACTTTGGCTTATAATTTCTTAAAATAATGGTGGGCCTGGTAGTTGCTTGAATGTTGTCATTGAAACAATATTTATTTCCTTGCTTCTATTCCTTCAAGTCTGAGCAGCATTATGGTATAGTTTGTATATGGATAGCACTGAGACACACCTAAGGTTCTTAGCTGTGGGAAAAATCTTATGAAACTCCTCTAATTTTCCATTTAAGGGGAGCTTCACTCTTTAAATAGTGATAATATTAGAATAGGCAAATACCTGTTGAAACTGTGGGACCCAGTACCCAGCAGTGACACTCGTGGATGTACAGTGAGAAGAGCTAAGAATGGGGTGCTACTTCCCTGGGAGTGATCTCAGCAGCAGGTCATTGGAAAATGAAGAAATTTTCTGAGCTGGACATGGGATCTTATGTTTAATAGCCCACAAGTAGGCAATGCATCTGTTATTAAAATTGTTTTGAGAGTAATACATTTTAATTACTGTACACTAGTCACAGATGCTGGTTTTGATGATCAAATGATTGCCGTTTGGAAAGACAAAAAAAAAGTCATATCTTTGAATGTTTGCATAATCCAAGAGACCTGAGCCTCTCTGAAAGGGGACTGAAAATGGGGCAGAACACCCTGGAACAGCTCTTGCCTTAAGAACTTGTTTGGCTTTTTTTTTTTCTTCCCATTTTTTTTGTAGTCTCAGCCTTCCTCCTTTGAAATCCTAAAACAGATGGCTGTTCCTTTTTCATATTTTCTTTGCAAGATCTACTTATAGATGTCTTATAAGAATGTGGATATTTAATATTTATGCAATATCTACATGTGCACTGCTACCATTTGCTGTCTACAAAATTTTGGTCTTCCATCTTGCTTAACAAACAGTGTCCAGACTCTTTATTTTTACAGTGTGGTTAATAGAGGTCTTTCCATCAAAAAAGTACATAATATGCTGCTGCTGTTTTTTTCTTAGTGCTGTGCCCCTTAAATGTCATCAAGTTTACAAAACTGGGGACGTGAACAAGTGAGTTATTCAGTTTAAAAAAAAATAGCTTGAAGCCTCTATCATCTTTGACCCTTCTAACTACATTTAGAAAAAGTTAGAGCTGATTTAATCCCCTGAGACTGAGACACGAGCTTGGACAGCAGAAGTGTGGAAATGCCATGCTGTGCTATATTTCTTCATAGGTGAAGCAGTATCTTTTTCTCTGAGTAAAGAGAATTCTGTTGCACCTACAGATCAGAGATCAGTAGGTCCTGTGGTACAAAAACCTGTATTTGCTCTCTGTATCCTACAGGTGAGGAAAAAAAAAAATTATTAAAAAAAAAAAAAAAGATATTTTTGTGTCTCAACCAAATTTACTTGTTGATCAACAGGAATGAAATATATGTTAGTGAAGACTTTAGGCCTAGAGGAGGGAAGCCTATCCAGAAAAAAACAAGTCAAAAGCTCCCACTTTTTCCTGGAGTTTTATTAGATGAACACAATCAAGAGCTATGTATAACTGCAGAAACCACAATGATGATAAGCGAGACATGGTGTTAAAAAGACACCACTGATTATTGCCATGCACGGTGGATAAACTGATTTAAAAACTGATCTGGTAGGGAGCTTTGTTGTCCCTGTTATTTGAGCTGGCCTCATGGCTTGTTGCTGTAGAGATACCTGTGACCCTTTTCCTTGTCTGCTTTTTTGCTATTAGTTAATTTGTTTCTAAATACATAATAAATCTTATTGCAGTATTGTAGTTTAGCTGAGTTCAGCAGTAGTGTTTTTTGACTTTATGTAGCTATTAATGAAAATTGTAAAAAACCCTGTTTGTATATTCAGAGAAAAAGAAACCATAGCATTTAAGTCTTGCTTTTACCTGCTTTTGTATTTATTAAGCACTTACTTAAGCTGCATTTTTATTTTTATTTTTATTTATGTCAGTTTATAAAAATTATGGTGATAAATGATGACTGTTCATAGTTCAGTTGCAGTATATGACTTTATCTTTCTGGAATACTAGGGAATCTGTGAGCTTCTAAACATCCGTGTTGTCCCCTTCATCAGGGACCAGATGCTCATTCACCAGGTGTTCTGGCCAATTGGTCAGGTATATCTGACACGAGAGTGGTTATGAAAGGCAGGGATGATAGATCTGCACGAATTGATGGCACAGCAGAAAATGGAGATTAGTGGGGTGCTCCAAGCTTTCTTTAATCTCACTTGTAAGCCTAACAAATACTGTGAAATACAGTAGTGATTACAAAGATTACCAAAGAGCAGAAACAGAATTAGTTTTTTGAGGTCTGTTTTCTTCTCTCTAGAGGTTGGGTTGGGGTGTTTTTTTTGTGGGTTTTTTTTTTTTTTTGGTGTTTTTTTTTTTTGTTTTTTTCTTTTTTTCC
>JANHGN010021575.1:4274-45692 GCA_024605025.1 Megaceryle maxima | reverse complement strand
CTTTTTTCTTTTTTTCTTTTTTCTTTTTTTTCTTCTAATTCTTTCTCATTCCTTGTCCAATTCCCTCCTGTGCTATTCCACCTTATCTGCCCACTGCTGGGCTGAAGGTCTGAAGTTAGTCTGAAGTTAGGTAGTGTTCTGCCTTATTTATTCCCATATCTTCTCACAGTAAGCAGAACAAAGTTTAATCATCTGATGGGTAGAACTTTTAAGTCATCTTCACCACCTCACACGGTATCACTTTCACTGCCACTTAAAACTGAAAAATCCTATCAACGAGATGACTTTAAAACAGTTTTGGTGGTATAGAGCAGTCTGAAGTAAGTTGTCTTCTACATAGTGTTGAAGAGAGCCTTGTTTGCTTTCCAAAACTGACTGACATATAATTTTCAAGTTTATATGAACTTCTCCAGAATCAGTTATGCTGGAAATACTTTAAAACTTTCTGCAACATAGAATGGAGCAATGCTGTAACGGGATGAGAAGACAGTTTTGTCAGAAGTGGAGTTTTGTACTTGCAACTGGGGTATGTTGTGGCTATTTAAAAAATAACACCTTTCAATATGAGAGAGAATTGATTAGGATATTTTTATAGGTAATAACTCTCTTATTTCAAGAAAACCCAAATCTGAGTTCAGCTTGCCAGGAATTGAGCTCCTTGGGAGCCACTTGAGAGAGACAGTGAAATAGTGTTTAATATTATGTTTAGAAAAATATGCAATGTGCTATTTTAAAAAGTTAATTATGAAAAAAAGATACCTAATGTAGGTAAAGTGATGTTTTGGCATCTTTGTCAATACTTAGGAAAGCTATCGTTAAATGAGAGTCAGTTTCTGATTCAGGATAAAACTTACACACCTATAAGTAATAGTTTGCATATCCTGATGATGTGGAGAGCATGGGATGATATTTAACCTCATAAACCTTACTTAAAAAATACATCCTGAAGATTGTTTTGAGTGTCGGGAGTAGTAATTTCTGTGATTCCCTGGCACATGAGGACTCTGAAGATACTAGATGGTACTTGTACGTGTGAGGTCGGAGCAGGTTGTGTGGAAGGTGTAGGTGTGGCTGAGGACGTGCACTGCTGAGCAGCCGTTTGCAGCGACATCAGCTCTTTGTGAACACATCAGGCTTGCAACAGCTGCGTGGGTTTAGAGCTTTGTGCAGGTCTGATACTTCTGGGAAACTTGAGATTTTTTTGCTTCCGTGCTGTCTGGCTGCCTTGTCCGTGCAGTTAGCTACGTGTATTTGAAAGCAGTATGTTCACTGTGTGTGTTTATTAAGTGTGCAAAGCGTTAGATTTACTGAGCGGGGGCCGTGCAGTAAATCCCATGCGTTCCACCTGGGAAATCCATCACACGCATGGAGGAGGCTGAGCTTCAGCTCATGTTTGTTCTCATTTAGATATGGTTTTTATTTTATGCAGATACTTTGATGACAACATTGATGACCAAGAGTATTCACTAAATGGAGAACATTTTCTGCTGTATTTTAAAGCAAGCGAATCACTCTAAAATGTATAGAAGTTCTGATGTAGTTTTGTTGCTCTATATACTTGACTCAAAATTTGTTTTCATTTTTCAGGCAGCTATAAATGGTGTAATACCACAAGAAAATGGCATTCTACAAAGGTAAGCACAGAACACTGGAGTAGTACACACAGATGTTGGGTAATAGTCACATTTTTTTATCCCTGAATCCCTAGAAGATGATGTAATTCTCCTTTTAAAACAATTTCTGGAGCCACAAATTCTATTCCTGGCAAAGCTGATTTAACATTCAGTTTTTCCCATTCTGATGGAGGACCAGCTCGAACACCTGTTCAAAGTAGCTAAGTTCTATTTTTTGAATTCAGTAGTTGCTGGGTCATTCTGTGCAGGGTTGTCTCTTTACTAAGTCTGGATTTTGATATGCTTTGGACATCAAGACTGCTTTTTTTTTATTTATTCCCCCCTAAAAGGTAAAAAAAAAAACTTTGCAACATAAATCCATAGATGTTCCTTTTTCCATATGAATTTTTAAAGCTATTGATACTCGATGCTTCTCTGGCCAAAAATGTATTTTTATAGGTTTTGTTGTTGTTACTGTTGTTTTGTTTTTCTTTTAATTGAATTTCAGGCAGCAGATACTATGTTAGATAAAGTAAGGTTGCTAGGTTGCTCCCTTCTAAAAGCAGATTTTTTTCTTTCAGCTTGTGAATTAAATTTTGGCTTGTATACTGATGCCTGGATATCTTGAAGTCACTGAAGCATGAGCTCCTAAGTGCTGATGAGGCAGTTGTAAACAGCAGAACAGGAATTGAGCTCCCTGGGAGAGACTTGAGAGACACTGGAATAGTGTTTAAATTTTTGTTTAGAAAAATATGTAATGTACTATTTAAAAAAAAAAAATTTTAATTATGAAAAAATTACCTAATGTAGGTAAGGTGATGTTTTGGCATCTCTGTCAATACTTAGGAAAGCTATTGTTAAATAAGGGTCGGTTCCTGATGCAGGATAAAACCTTATTTCTTCAGTAAAGTTGTTTATCTTAAGGCCCACCAAGTCCATTTGAGATCAAGGGTAGGTTGTGCTGAGCACTCTTTCTACCTCTGTTCATAAGTCCTGACCTCAAAGCATTTATATTCAAAATACCAGAATATTTGGAGCTACATGGTCAGGGGGAAGGAGCTGGGAAGTAGTTATGCCTGATTTGGATAACAAGCTGGTCCAGTGTCCACCTACAGCTTTCTTCTACACTGATATATTATTTTTAAGAAAGTATTAGACAGTCCAATGTGTCTCAGATTATATATATAATCTTTTTTATTTCCAGTGGAAGTGGAAGGCTCAGAGGATTTAAAATCCTAGTTTCCAGGGGTTTTCAGATGAGGCTTATTTTACTGATGTGAGACCTTCTATGTTTCATTAGAGGCTGCCAGTCAGTTATGTAGGATGCCTTTTGTGGTGGAATAAAAAAAAAATTTAATATAACTGAAGTAAGTTAGTTTATTGAAGGGAAGAAAAATACATTTTGTTTTATAATTCAGTTTTGGTGTTTAAAAAAACAGAAAAAAACCCCACCAGGTCCTGAGAATCATGATATTCATTGCTTCTTGGCTCTGTTAACAAAATGGTTTTAATACTGAGTTCATAGGTGGCCATCAGATTTAAGACAATAAAATATCACTTGGTATTTTTACTTTTTCTAAATCCTGAAAATAAAACCGGTTCCTGTACTCCTCAGACTTCTGAAGGGGGGCTTTGACTTTTGAGTGTGGGTCACTGGGAGATCACCCTTCTGAGCTTGTTAATTTGAGAAGTGAAGGACTCTCTTGTTTTACAATCATAACATGATTTTCAAATGTGGAAGGCCCAGTGATGGGATTTGCAATAGCTGTGTATAATTTCTGCACTCTGTGATGTGTATACCATTCACATTTAGGCTTTTTTAAATTCAGGCCTCCTCTAGATAACAGATTTGACTTGCTGTAAGAAGCATTTCCATTGAGAGATCTCACGGTATTTTCAAGAGGGGCAGAATGCATGTTGCAATAAGTTCTGTTTAAGAATGGAAATAAATCTCAGCATTTCCTAAATGTCTTTGCTCCGCTTCTGTTCTTTCATTGCACATATTTTATTAGCTTGTAGTCTTCCCCAGATAGTCTTCCTGAGAAGAATGTCTACAAGGCAAGGTTTCTTCCCTTCCAAATTTTTGGTTTTGTTTTGTTTTTCCTCTGGAATAATGTTCTTTACATTTCATGTTTTGTTACCTTTGTTTCTAACCCCAGTTACATGCTTCTTGTGGAGATGTTAACTGAGGAAGATGAAGTGCCTCTGGGTAGTCAGGGTTTCCCAATTTATTCTGACCTCTAATGCTATGTGTGTCCTTCAGCCAGGTATGGACACATCCTTATATGAATGTCCAGGAGGACATGAAGGATTTTGAACTTAAAAGGCAAGTTAGAATTCAGCACTGCATTACTCTTGTACTTCTAGGTATTTTTTGCAATACATACCTCATTATGTTAAAATATTTTTACATTAGTTACATAACTTTTCATATCTGGTACAATTTCCACTGATTTGATATTTGAAAATACCAATCCACGTGCAGTATTTTAAACTTCATTTCTTATTCTCATTTCTGTTTGATAATAGCCCAATGATGTAGAAAGCTGGTTGTTCCCCTGTGACAATTTTTGTATGGTCACGACACTCCTGGAACAGGAAGTAATCCTTCTCAAGATCATTCTGATAGTAATTGCACGGTGAACTCCAGGCTAAAATAATTTCTTAAATGTTTGTCTGTCATCTAAGCTGTTCTCATACAGCACTTCTCAGTCCCTGAAATGTTAATATGGCAACTATTATAGTTATTTTCTAATTATTAATAAAACACTATTTTCAGAGGTGACAGTGCAGTTTATTCAAGAGGTTTGTGCTGTGGACCATAGTAAGTGAATAATGCTTTCATTTGTCTTTGCTTTTATTTAAACGTATCAAAATGTTCTATTTAAACCTTCTTATCTGCATATCTTTCAGTGAGTACGGTGGAGAGACTTTACATGGACCTGCATATGGCCCCACAAGTCATTCTACAGCAGCTTCTTCAACTCCTTCCTTATCCTCAGCGTTTCGCCATGTAGTGCCATCCAGACAGATAGTGGAAAGACAACCACGAATGCTTGACTTCAGGGTTGAGTACAGAGACAGAAATGTGGATGTAGTACTTGAAGACAGCTCCACAGTTGGTAAGGATTGGTAAAAATGAGATGAAAACTGATGAAAATTGTTAAAACAAAACCAACCAAACAAAAAAAGGCAAAACACCCCCGCAAAAAAGAAAAGAATCCCTCAGGAAATTGCAGCCTTTATAGCTACCAACCATTTTCAAATCTCTTTGCAGCATTAAGAAACCCAAAATTTTATTAATCCATTGTAAAGGTTTGTGATCTATCAAATCTTTATTTTGAAATCTAGTTTTCTTTTGAACTTGCTTCAGATGCAAAATGGAGATTACTCATTAAGTTGAGGCATGAAAATGTAATTTGGGGGAGGATTAGTGTAGATGCAATCTACTAATAAGAGGATGATCTTGGCATTTCCTTTTTGAATCTGTATGGCATCTCTTTCTGGGCAGGATTAGTGACAAGATTAGAGGAATGTTTTCCAGTGTGAAGAGCATCATTGCATTCTTTTTTCAAATTTTATTTGACTCTCTTGTTCAAATTAAGATTTCTTTCTCAGTTTTATTACCTTTATCCTAAAACTGATGCATTTTGTAACAGTCTGTTAGCAATATGCTATTGTTAGTGTTGCAGGATATATGGAGTTAATTTACGTTTGTGAAGGAAGAAGAGGATTTTTTTGTTTTCATTTTTAGTGAAGACCTAGATCATTGATCTACATAGATCAGAATAAGGAACTTTACGAAGAAATAGTTGATGAGAAGAATGTTCAGTGCTGCAGCCTTATGTCTGTGGTGAAATTTTGAAATGGAAACTTTTGATTATTTCTTTCGAGCAGTTGATTCGGTATTGGCTGGTGCCATCTAGTGGTGATGAGCTTGAATTCTTGATGAGTTGCATGTTTTCTGCTGCACTGCCAAGCTGCCTCCATGCAAAGCAGATAGAAAAGTCTGATCAAATCAGAATTTTGCAGCCATAGTACTTCCCCCCACCCGCCCCCTTTCAGCATAACAAGTTAAGCTGTAGGGCAGAAGGAAGTCACTGTAGAACTTTTTGTCTGTATCTGGACATAAAGATTGAGGGCAGCCTTGTGTTCTGAGTCCTGAGAGAAGTGAGCAAGGCAAATAGTAGAAATTCAACTGTGGACTTCGGGAAAGGAGATTTTTGACTTTTTTAGTGATTTGCTTGTCAGGATCCCAGGCACTTGCAGTGAAGAATACCAACCATGTCCTAGGCTGTGCTAGCAAGAGTGTAGCCAGTGGATCCAGAAAAATAACTATTCCCCCCTATTTGGTACTTGTGCATCTGGGTTACTGCATCCAGTTTTGACATCTCCAGTACAAGAAAGATGTTGATGTTCTGCAGTGAGTCCAGCAGAGGCCAGCAAGATAGTCAGGAGACTGGAGTACATGGCAATATGGGATGAGAATTGGAGAGAACTGTATTTCTTCAGCTTGGGGAAGAGAAGGGGAGAGGTAGAGACCTTACCTCTGTCTACAACTACCTGCTAGGAGTAGAGAGAGAAGAGGGACCCAGACTCTTCTTGGAGGTGTACCATAATGAGGCAATACACACAGTTAGCAATGTTGAAAATTCCCATTAGATTTTTTTTTTCTCGGTTGTGAGAGTGGTGAAGTACTGGAACAGGCTGGCCAGTGTAATTATCAGACTTCTGTCCTTAGAGGTGTTCAAGAGTCAGCTGGCAAATCCTGGACTAAACTGGTTTAATTAGACCTTTAAGCTGAGCTTGGGCTAGACAAGCTCCTGAGGTACCTTCTAGCCCGAATTATTTTATAACTGTAATAATCACAGGGAGAGGAGAGCTCTGAAATGTGCAAAACACTGAAAAGCTGTCAGAGAGGTTCAATTATATGAACACTCTGGTTCTTTAGCTCAAGACTATTGATAATGAAGTTGGCTACTGAAAACACCCACCCTCTTTATTGCTGGCAAAGTCCATTCCTCCAGATAACACGCAGCTGCGATTGTGCGTGCCCAGCATACGCAGTGTTGAGCTGTTGAAATATATGTCAAATCCTTGTGTGATTCTCCAGTGATTCAGGCTTTCTGTGCTTATTTCTTTTTAATTTTTTTAGCATTATTTGTCCTTTACTGTTTGAAGTGTTTTTCAAGAGTAACTAGACTAAACATGGTTTTCAGAGTAAATTTTTCCTTGCTCTTGTTTTTTTAACTATAATTCAGTACTGTTTGAAATAAAATATACACACTTTATGTATTTTCTTTGTTTTCTCTTTAGGAGATATCAAACATATTCTAGAAAATGAACTTCAGATTCCTGCATCTAAAATGCTGTTAAAAGGATGGAAGACTGGAGATGTAGATGATAGTGTAAGTTTTCAACTGTGCTTTCAGTTGACTGAATTCAGAGTTTCAATCTGAGCATCTGTGGGTGGGGATTACAATGCAGGAATTGTGAGTGTCAAACAGTGTCAGACGTCTCGGGTGGCGTACAAGGGATGCTCAAACAACACTGCAAAAAAAAAAAAAAAAAAATCAGGTCAAATCACTTGAGTTTGTGTTGGTTTTATGTATAACATGGTCCAACTACAAAAAAAGATGTTATGAAGTTAACAGTAAGTGTATCTCAAACCAAAATATTTGGTAGTATTGTAAATAAGTATCAATAATTAAAAGAAATAAACCACTGTGTCAGAATAGGAGAATGTTTTGTATTTATAATGATTTTTCTCCCCTCAGACTGTTTTAAAAACTCTACACTTGCCAAAAAATAATAGTCTTTACGTTCTAACACCTGACCTGCCTCCTCCTTCTTCAAGTCATTCTGGGTAAGTCTTTTGGCCATAAATTCTACTTGTATGATTTTGTTCTGTGTGTTTTCTCTGAAGTGACGTATCCTTGCAGGACTCTGCAGTCAGTAGAGGAACTACCTCAGCACCTCATTGTTGAAAAGAGGGTGGTGAAGTTTTTTAAACTTTGGTGTGATTTACATACATACAGAATTTTACACCTCTCAGATGTGATGATTTTAACAGAAGTTTATTCCCTGTGGAATTGGGAGCTGGCCTTTCCCAAGTTACTGCATGATATTGGTTACTGGATTATTATATAATGGTTTTAAACTAAAAGAGGGTAGATTTAGACTAGATATAGGGAAGAAATTTTTTAGAGTGAGGGTAGTGACACACTGGCACAGGTCACCAAGAGGGGTGGAAACACTCGAGGTCAGGTTCGGTGGGGCTCTGACCAACCAGCTGTAAGTTGCAGATGTCCCTGCTCAGTGCAGGGGTGTTGGACTTGATGATCTTTAAAGGTTCCTTTCAACCCAAACCATTCGAAGATTCTAGGATTCCGTGTTGGTTCATGAATTTATACAAGCTTACATTAATTGCCAAGCAGATGAGAATTTTCTTTTTGACGTGTTCTTTACACTATTTTATCTTACCTTGTGAAATGTATGTGGGTAGGCTGAAGAAATAATTTCTCCTAACTGAGCAGGATGTCTTCTATTAATGAATTGAATATTCAAAAACGTAATGGGTAGTGTTTGTATGTCAGGGACTATTGCTACGGTTGGAAATGTTATTTTTGTAGAAAATGGAATCTATACTCAGTTTGTAATTGCTTTGATTTACTTTCCCTTTCCCAAAGACAGACCTGTGTGTGCTCTGTACCGGGAAACCAGGAATGTTGTTGGGATGTCGCTAGAGGGTGCCCCGTGCTCGGGGCTGGCGGAGCCGCGCTGCCCAGTCACGCTGCACGGTCCTTAGACTGGAATGCCTGCAGGTTGGCTGGAGAGGGAGTTGTTTTCCTGCCCTTGTAGTTGATAGGAGAATATTCTGCAAATGCTATTTTACTGGTGAAGGAAATTCTTTGACAATCAGTAAAAAACCCCCAAACCTGGTTTCCTAATGACTAGAAGTATGTAGTATATTGCTGAAAGGTACTTGCAGACATCACCATGTAGTCTGTGGAGGAAATAAGAATGATGATCTGATTGATAAGAGTAATAATGATATATAAAAGAAGCATTAAGAGAGGGAATAGTGGCACTGCAACAGGGGGAGCAGAATGACAGTGAGCTGTATGTGCTCTGTGTATGTGCAAACAGGAGCTGTAGTTTTGTGAGGACAAGAAGCCATTGTTCATAAGCAGCTAATTGAAGGACAATGAAATACTGTGGAGAAACTCTGTAGGTACTAACTGTTGTTTTTTTCTAAATCCATTTCCAATTTCAAAATTTTCTACCCAGATATCACTATATGTTGTAAATTGAATTATCTTTGATTCTGGAAAGAAAATTGTGGTCTGAAGAATGTTGTTTATTGCAATTGCAATAAACTATATAACAATCAACTCTTTAAAAACAGTTCTTAGGCTTTTTTTATTGGGTGAGTTGTTTAAAAGAACATGCTAGTAAAATCAAAGTGGTGGTTACCTCTACAATTTATACTTGTTTCATAGTGGAGATTAGTTCTGAGTATTTTTAAGATAAAGTTGGTAGCTTTGGGATAGCAAAGGATGATTAATTAGTGGCTATTTAAACAAGGATAATTTGAAGGCTAGATCATCTCCCTGAAGTCATAAATTCTAGATGAAAGGGGAGGCTTGCCTCCAATTAGAGCATCAATGCAGATCAAAACACATCTAATTGAAGCAATGTACCAAACCGAGTTACACTGTTTACTGCCTACTGTTAGGTCAGGTATTATTCAGATTAGTTTGTTACCCACAATTTTTAAAAGCATCATGCTCACATCTATTATTAATGGATGTTAAGGAACTCTGCCTCTTACTTTGAGTTCATCTGTCGTTCTCTTCAAATGCCTTCTATTTTGAACTAGAGATAAATAGTTGTGATTTGAATATCTCCAGAAAGTGATATTTGAAAAGCCTGGATTTCAGTACATGACATTTTATGTATATGCCCTTCTTAAAAGGAGCAATCTGGTCACAGCTCTATAAACTCCAATTTGTGCTTGTTCTTGACACTGAGGGAGAACAGTGTCTGAAACATCCCTTTCCAACATATCAGTGCGTAGGCATTGAAGTTTATTGTGACAGACTGGATGGGCTTCACCCAGAACTGACTTAAAACTAGCATCTAAATGTAATGGCAAAGTGATCCTGCAGTTTAAACAAGAAAAAAAACCTCCTTGGGTATCTTTGTTCATCGGTGGCATATCTAAAGCTTTTATAGGTAGTAGGAACCCAGTGAATTACTACTGCATGCTAGTAAATTGAGGTGTAAAGATTAAATTTAAATGTCAAATACCACCTGTAGGGTTACATGCCCTGCTCCACAGTTTCAGCTGGCAAAGCCATACTTATCCATGCAGGATATCCAGAACACTAACAACGTTTTCTGTGAACTTTGGACGTAATGAAACATGATTTCTAGTGAATTTCTGCCTCATCCCAGTGGCTGCAGTAACTCATCCTTTTCCATCCATGCATCCCGTGATCTCGCCTACCTCTGACACTGCCTCCAGTTCTTCCCATATATTTTGTAGAATATGCCATTTTTTTTGCCCTTACATAGACAGTTATCCTGCCCTACCTCTGTTCTCCAACTGGTAGGCAAGTAATACTGAAGCAAAGGAGAGATAACATGCTGTAGGCAGTCCTATAATCACTGGCTAGAAGTTGGTTGGATGGAATATAAGAATCCTATGCTTGTACTGCAGCCTTTTACTAAGGTAATTTGGGTCCCTGTCCTCTACCCAGCTGTTGCTTTACACCCAGTTTTTGAGACCTTTCTAATGTTGTCGGACCTCCGTGAATGTAGTGAATGTTCAAAAGTTACCAGTAAGTCAGAAAAACATTATTTCCTTTGGAAAGCAGCCTTAAAAGGAAAGGTGCCAAAGACCATCATTTCCTTGTCCAAGGGGAGTAAAGATTCCTCGCATTGGCTTTGTCAGATCAGATTCTTCACTTCCTCAGAGTGACTTTCCTTCCCTTTGTTGCTTCTGATGCTTTCAGGGAAAAGCTTTTGGAGAATACAATAGAGAGGAGCATCAAAAGCATAGGCGTGGGGGTCTGGCCACAGAGCTAGGTCATCCTGATCATGTCTCCTTTTAATCTTGCATCCTTCTCATTTTCTTTTTTCTTGTCACCTAAATGGGTATAATGTATTTTATATTTATTTGGTTTTGCTAAATAGCTGGAAGTCTTTGATACTTTATTATGCCTGATGAATCATTGGAAGGTTCAAAACAGTTAAAAGTGATGTGACCGGGTGCATACCTTGGTGATTGTTGCAAAGAATAATGATGTATTTTTTGCTAAGAAATTGCAATTTATTTAAGAAATGTAATCATCTGTGTGGACAGGAATAAAGAAGCCCCACCTTTGACAAAATGGTCCATATATTGCTGAGTGTGTGTTAGATTGTTGCAGAGGAGTGGTAATGTGGCATGGTGTCTTGCTGTATGCTATCAACTGTAGCAGAGTGTTAATTAAGAACGATGTAACCTGCAACTCCAATTATTAGTATTGTCTGTTTAGCTGGACAGGAGCAGTGCCTTGCTTTAGTTACTTTGAAAGCTTCAATAAGAATGGTAAGATTAATGTTTTATTTTCACATCTGCTCATGAGACAGTTTAAAAATCCTGAAGTTTAAAATGCAATAGAATGTAAACAAAAGGGCTTCTGCTCATTTACATGTTAGCCAGATTTGCTAACTGATTGCTGTTTGAACCTAATCTACCACCTCCTGCTGCATTAGCTACAACAAACATTACATTTACATACTGATTTCTTATTTTGTTTTAATGTAAATAATCTGTAATTACAGTAAATTTGGACTTCTGTTGACATGAGCTTGTATAAATCTGTAAGTTTAAAATGGAAATGTTAATTACCTTGTGTCATACCTATTTATATAAAATTCGGAGATTTTGGAGGAAATATCCATGTGACTGAGAAAGATACTGCCTAGTGGGAAATACTGAATGTATTTCATAAAAGCTTGCAGAACTGAAACGAAGAGGAGCATTTGCTCATCATTGATAAAGGATATAAGTTTGGTTTCAAAGCTTAAAATTAAAATTTCAAAGAAGAATGCTGTTAAAAAGCAAAGGATTAAATTGGAAAATAAAGCATTAAGGCAGTCACATAACAATAGATAATATACAAAACAGATTGTTTTTAAGTGCTACAAAACAATAAGAAAAGCAGCAAAACTGGAAGCTTAAAATATAACAAATATCACTACTAATGCTACGTTCTTCAGCATTGCGTAGACTGATTGAATAGTTGCTGTCCCATAATATCAGTTACACCTTTTGCTAAATATTGTTTCTATTCTTAATTTATTAGACTCGTGCTTTATAAATTCTGCTGTATTGGAATTTGGATGGAGTAGCTAGTGAATAAACTCTTTCCAGACTCTTAATTTAAGAGTTTTAATAATTTAACTTCACTGGGGGGGGAAGAAAAAAAAAAAAAAATTCCTTGCAACTTCTGTTGCTTGAAATGTAACTTTCAAAGAGGAGCATTTTTATTTGCATACTGTAGAGTGTCATCCCCACCTGAGTCCTGGTCCATCCCCGAGGTTTCAGTGTATTGTGATAATGCCGATAACCAATTCTACATAGGCAATCCATACAGAATCCTAAAGTGGTCCAAGTCTTTTGCTAGAACTGTTCAGTGACACCTGTGCTCAGTTTTATTTTCTTTTGTCTGTTCTTGGACTTCTTTTCTGGGTATAGGCAGAGTTCCTCTAATAGAAGATTAGTGCCCCAAGATAATTTCAAGTTCCCTCGTGCTGAATAGAATTTAGAATTTTTCAGCTGAGGAAAAAAATGTAACGGCAGAATATAACCAGCCAATGCTTTTGAAAGCTAGGGCTTGCAGTAGGGGGGAAGTGGTGCTGATAAGAGTGGCCCATTTTAATCTTGTTTCTAGAATTTTATTCTCTTTTTTCCACTAATTAATTTTCAGATTAATTACATTCTGTTAATACTGATGGAGGGGCTGGGGGAGAAAATCGTGACTTTAATGGGTCCTGGGATTTGGCCCTGGTTTTTGCCCCAACACTCCCTCTCCCCCCTTTCTTTTAATGCAGATGTTTCATTTGGAAGACTGTAGTCAACTGATAACATTTGCATGAAAATGAAACCGCTGCGAACACCGGACCCCAAATTATAGACTTGTGAAATTTTAGAAATGTGCTTTGTGTTCCAAGTCAGTCTTCTCGACAGTTATGTAGAAATTAAAGTAAGCCTCAGCTTACTGTCAAAGAGAAATCTTCTTTAAATACACTTATTTTGTGTGTTTGAGTATAGCCTTAATGGCTGAAAATATAATTTTAGAGTAAGGTATGTTTTGGAAGCACAGTTCTATTGACATATATGATTTGGAGTAATTTACATCCCTAGCTGCTGGAGGAAATTGGCATGGGAGAGAACAGACATCACTGGTGGTCCAGCTGCATGTTTTAATCAACCCCATCCTGCAGAGCACCCATAGGAAGTCATTGGCACAAACTGCCCATAGATGTGCCATCAATTCCTCCTCCCATTGACCTTCTAACGTATATGGCCCAGATCTTATGGCTGTCAGACCATCTGAAATTTTGGTAGAGGAGCTCAAAGGATTGGGTCAGTTGACCACCGAATATCTGTATCAGCACAAGTAATATTCCTCATTATACTATTTTTTTTTTTGAAGAACAGCTGAATAATTAACCACGCACTCTAATTGCTAACACTTTCAAAACCACTTTTTTCCCTCCGTTTTTCAATTGTAATTTTTTTTTTCCCCCCTAACCAGCTTGTCAACATCTTGTTTGACCGTGTTTGGCTCTGTATATGTACTGAGAATTTGCTTGTTAAGAACGTTCAGCTTGCATTTGGTTAGAAATCCAAAAAGCAGAGGTGTCAAAATTGTTATTACTTCAAAAATTGAGGCTTTTAATTTTAAGGCACTTCATGTAAATTAACTGTGTCTGAAAAGTACTTTTTCGTTTTCTAAATACTCTCTGCTATCACATCCCAATGAAATAGAGAAGTGGAAAAGCTTTCTTATGAACAGATGGTTTTTATTAGCGTGCTGTATTTTGGAGAGTACAGCAATGTGTGTATCATGCATACCTTGAGAGGCTGAGGGTTTGATCGAACAAGCCTGTTTCATTCTGTTTACATCAATTAAAGAATGAAAACATGAGTCATGTTATCAGTTAGCATCTACAGATTTTCAGATAGCTGTACCAGGGCCTAGGGTGATTTTGTATGGAATCCAGAGCCATTCACATATGCTGTAATTAATGTTTTCAGAGCAATTAAATATGTCATTTGCTTCCAGTATTTGCTGAAAACAAATAAAACATCAGAATCCGAAAAAAACCCAGCAGGATATTTTAGTTGCCACTGAACATTTGCCAAAAGAAAATATGGTTATGGTGATGCTAAACTTACTGTTTACAATCAAATTAGAATTACCTTTGAAAGTAGGTATACAACTTTACAGGGCTCTTTTTCTCTTTTGAAGGACTGTTAAATATTTTAAATACTTTTAGGCCTATTCTCACAGGATTTTGTGACGAGTGTCACATGTCATGTTCAGCATAGGTGGCTTAGTTCAGTTCCATTTGCAGTGTCCCTCATACGCTTGATCGTACGTGGCATTGACAGTGAGTTCAAGTTACCATCTATATTACAGAACTGTAAAAGATGAGAAATAGCACTTTGTGAATTTGTTTTCTAGTATGTGATTATTATGTTTAAGATGTCACAGAATCCAAATTAAGTTGCTGAGTGAAGAGATTTTTGTAAGGTAATTTTTCTTGAGATGTTAAAGCAGATTGTGCATCTCTTGCTAAAGCATCCAGTGAGTATTGCATGGGTTTCTTACCATCTGAGCAGAAAAACTGCAGATCAGTTATTCCCCTAGAAGTCAAAACTAACAAATCATGTCTCAAATAGTCTAGCAGTCTTTCTTGTCGTGTATCTTAAGATACAGCTGTGCTCACCTCCATACAGAATTTATCCTTTATTGCCAAGAGGAACGGCATGCCAAAGTATCATAAACCAGTGAAGATGTGAAGGAAAAAAACCCAGTCTGTAAAAAAGTATGTGATAAGGAGAAAAAAAAAAAAGGGAAAAAAGAAATTAAATTAGCCCTATTTAATTCCATGTGCCACTGAACAAGTCAAGTCTGCATAAATATTGTTTAGAAATCCAAGCTGTGGTACAATGCTACTGCAGTTTTGTAGCCTATGCGAGATGGATCACAGCTGTAATTGCTGGCTCTATTGCTTTCTGTTTTGACAAGTAGATAGCTGCACAATAAACATCCACATGTTTTGTCATCAGGAAAATCACAAACATCCCAAGTTTGCCAACATGAGCATATGGTTGGCCTGTCTAATCTGTGTCTTAATTCACATATTATTTCTAATTCATGTGATTATCAATGTTTTAATGTACATTTAAACAATTTGAGCAGAACTAACTCCTCTAAATACTCGGTACCCACACGAGAAGTTTTGCTGTGGTTAGTTTTCCACTTCTAATTAGCTGGGTGTATGTGCTTTGAATGAAACTAAGTGGAAGAATTTCCATTTGGTTTGTGCTTCAGGTAACCCTAGAGAAGCAAGAGCATGTTTTGCCTTGTTCTACTTGCCATCAGTTTTTAACGCGTATCGTCGCTTGATATTTTGTCCGGTCATCAATATGCTTATGAGCCTGGTATTAATGGCATTATGACTGCTAAACAGACCTGATGTTTGTGAAGATAATGAGACTCTCTCAATTTTGAGAATACTTAACATTAGAAGAGCTTAAAGGCTGCAGTCACCTTATTAAGGAAGGAGTTCAGGAATGGCCTTTGGTCATTCTCAGCATGCTTCCTTGCGTTTAAGAGTGAAAAGAGAGATGATAATGTTGTGCCTGGACTTGTCCATGTAGAGTTTAGGGTACCCTGGGGTTTTTGCATCTAACTGTAAAACAAGCTATAACATGCTTATCCCTGATTTTCTTGGTTTTCTTTCAACCATTTCAGGGCCCTGCAGGAGTCATTAAATCAAAACTTCATGCTGATCGTCACCCATCGAGAAGTCCAGCGGGAGTACAACCTCAACTTCTCAGGAAGCAGTACCATTCAGGAGGTGAGTGCTGTTTCACAGCTCAAGAATAAATGTAGCTCATTATAGCTAATGCCAGCCCTGCTAAAGAGAGTTTACATGGTATTGGTGGATATTCCTTTATTTTACTGGTCTTTATTTGGTTTAATCAACTGGATCATCAAGCTTGCTGTAATTTGATTGAAGAACTTGACCTAAAAAAGGTTCTCCCTTAAATTCTACACAAAAGATGTTTCTTTTTGAATTGCAGTAGCAAAATATACTATCAGTGTTTATTGAGCTATTGTAGAGCGGTGAGAAAAGGCACTTATTCAAATGACCTTTTATCTTTAAGCCTTTTGAAGCTCCCTCTGTCTTCCCTTCTTTTAACCTGCTCCATCTCCATTTTGTAAGCACCTATTACTGGTTGCTATTGTAGTGCTGCAGTTCTTGCTGCCTTGGTAGCCAAATGGTTTTGTGTACAATGGGCGTCACTGCCATTCTGTAGAATGGCCAGCAAGGGGTGATATTGTAGAGAACTTCATCAGAATTAAGTCCTGTAGGAACAAATAATCTCTAATATGCCTCTGAACTCTATGAATTTAGAACAAGCAGTCTTTGCATATTTTTAAAACTCCTTTCTAAAGCCAAAGGTGGTTGTCTGGTGCTCCACAGTATGTCTGATGGCACGTGTTTTGGATGTCATTTTCTATATAACCCACTAACTTCTGGAAACATGACAAACAATCTAGAAATGTGAATCTTCAAAATTCACATTGCGAAATATTAAGATTAAATGTTTGCTTTTCAAATTAAGTGTATGTTTGCTATTGGTCTGACACTTCTCTCTTTTAGGGTTGAACAGATGTTATTGAAGTTTTTCATGTCGCGCGCTGACATTACAGACAGAATTATTTAAAGTTCCATAATATTAGCTATAGGAGCAATACCTCATACAATGAAAAATGAGCATTTACTGTTTTCATTGTGAATCATATTATTCTTAAGATCTAAATTCTAATCTTTCCCCTGTGTGAAAGCCTGTTTTCTGTTACCTTTTTCAAACCTATTATAGTAAGTTCTGTTTTTTCTTTTTAATAATACAAACAAAACTACTTGCATCAGTTTGTTTTTTGAGGGGCCACGCTCTAACTCTCTTACAAATCAAAATCATTTGAATATTTATGTAAATAAATAATCAGAACATCTGGGTTTAATTTTAAAATGGTGAGATTCTAAAAGAAAACGCATGGATATATATTGTCCATTTGGTTTTTATCTATGCTACATCAATTACTGTGTGGTGGGTCATACCTGGCTTAAAGGAACCAGAAAGCTATGATAATGCATGGGAGTCTAGGTTGCTTTTATATGCACTGAACTTTTCTTGCTTGTTGGTAATGGCAGGCTACACTTAACATGTTAACACATAAAGTCAGTGTAATTTAAAAGTCAATTACAGTTTTCCCCATTAAACAACCAAAAATAAATTAAAAAAAAAAAAAGAAGTCCCACCCCTTAACCAGCGTGAACATCGATACAAGACAGAAAGGCAAAGAAAGTTTTGAAGTGTTACATGAAATAGAGTGTACAAAAATTACGAAGAGCATTTCAGAGGCTAAAATGAAAAGAGTACTCCTGACCTTCTTGTGCAGCTGCTGCTGAACAGGTGAATTTGTCTATCCCTGGAAATCAGTAGGGATTTGGCTGAGGTAAAAGGGTTGGCGAACATTTGTCTAATTATAGAAAACAAGCACTGTTTTGTATGTTGACTCCCTAATGGCTTTTTAATTTAATTTTTTTTTTTTTTTAGCATAGAGTGAGCATTGTAACAATTGCTGAATCTAGTCTGTGCCATTTGGAGGAATCAGTGATACCTTTCCTTCTTTTCTCTCCCTTGTCTCCTTCTCTTCAGGGACTGTTAGATTGTTGATTTTTTTAATTTTTAAAACTTTTTTTGGTCACTGTCTTGTTCACACTTTAACAAATTAATAGTTTACTTCTGGTATATTTTTGTAATCGTGGAAATGTTCTATGTGAGTTGCAGTTGCCAACCACAAGAGGGCAGGAAGGACTATTCAATTATTACCTAAAAATGCCATTCAGTGTTTTCAAATTAGCTTCTGGTATATTAACAAAAAGGAGTATAATGGCCAAGTTATTGTTTGATTTACAGATAATTGGCATATTGCAGGGAGGAGACTTAATTTCACCCTTTTAAATTAAACAGGGAGATTTAAAAAGACATAAAATATTCATTAATGTTCAGTGATTATAAAGCAGTGGCATATATTTATTCTACCTTTATTACTGTTTCGATGGGAAAATACTGCAAATATTTCAGAAATCGACTTGGCCATACTGACAAGTTGAAATGTTTAAGCAGTGTTAATGCAATCTACTCACACGTTTATATCCTATGCAGAAAGATTCAAAATGACTACATCAATTATTAAAAGAAATATTTAAAATTCTATAAATGTTCTGCTGCTTGCCACAGTTGGGTGCAACTGTCTCTCCAGGGCTAGTTTAGTTTGTTGTTATCATTAGTATTGTGAATTTTAAGGAATTACTATTTTTTTTTTTTTTTCTTAAAAATTCTCCCATAACAGTCCAAAAACCCAACCCCACTGCTCGCTTTCAAAACTATCATCAATGTCTTACAAGGAATTAAATGCAAAATCCAGTGAGCCAGTTGTGCTTTCCTAAAGTACTGTTGCTTCAGTTGTCTGTTATCTTCGGTTTTTTTATTATTGTTTATAATGCATGTTTAATAGTGAATGATACTTGGATGAATTGTTATTTTAAAGAGATCTTGGTGTTAAATGGGGAAACAGTTTGGCAGAAAAATTCAGAGAGGGAAGCCTAGGCTGAGGTGCTTATGTCTGTTTCCACAATTTCTTGCCTATTAATTCAATAGTTGGATTTTGGATGTTACTTGAAAAAGCTGATGTGTGTGGTGTGGTGGGTTTTTTGTTTTGTTTTGTTTTTGGGGTTTTTTTTTAGCATGCTTTATCTACATCTTCAGCTGTTTACATGCTAAGATTTATTTTCTCGGTTTAAAAAATATCATTTACATTCATTTAAACTGATGTGGGGTTATGAGCCTATAGGGAATATCCAGAAATGAAATAAAAATTTAAACTGAACTTGTCCAAAATTCTGGATGTTGGATTTTATTTTATTATTTTGTCAGTTGGGCATAGGAGTTGCTAACTTGGAAAGTTAGTGCTAACATGTTGATCTAAATTGCAAATTAATCTGTGTCACGGGCTTCTGACATCTGTTTGTTCTTGTAAAATTGCAGTATTAAATTAATTCTGGTCAGATACTGTTCTGGGAAAGATCATGGTTACTTTTTTCCATGATCCACATTTTAAAGTGGTGGAAATCAGTAGGTTTTGTATCAGTTTGGAGACTGTAAATGAATACATTTCTGATGTGTTACATGGTTAAATAAGGACGATCGAACAAATTGAACTCCTACATACAAGACTGAAAGGAGTTTTCTGTCTGAATATTTGCTTTTTATTCTGCTAAGATAATTTGTAGAGGCTATCTATCTCTACTTGGAGCGAGAGAATTGTTAACTTTTGATTTGAGAAACTATTTGGTAAATGATTACAAGGCTTTGCCACGTACAACATGTTTTGTTTTCTGTCTATTCTTATGAGCTTGTTCTTACTTAGAAATGAACGTTTCTGCTGCATCTCATTTTTGCGAGTTGTAATTATATCATTTGATGGAAAGAAAGGACAACCTTTATCAGAGGGGGGAATATTTAAATGTTTCATGGAAAGCAAGTTTGTGTTCTCATCAAGGAACAGACAAACTGATTTGTGAAAACTTTCTGAATTTGGGTTCTTGTCACAATAGCGTGACACTCCATGCTCTTTGTTGTTGAAGTCGGTGACATGGCACGGGGGGGGGAAGAACAAACTGGGTAACTCTGCTAAAAACAAGGAGTTTGTCTATTTTAATGCTGGTATAGATGTTGAAGCCTTTTTGTGATTGCTGTGTGGAGGATTACAGAAGTATCCAGTGTACACAAGCTGCGGCTGCTTAAGGGTGGATGAGTTAAATATGCAGAAACCTCAGGCCTATTGTAGATCGGTGATTTTATTTTGTAACTGCTGGAGATACCAGTTGAGAATACTAGGTAAAGCATGTGCCGGGTACTATAATTCCTAGTAAAACATAAAATCTGTGCAAACAATGCGAAGATGATGAGTCCCTAAATACTGGCTGCCTCTGCATAGCTGCATCTGCTCTTTATTCCGTTCCTTTAGCCAATAACCTAATCAGAGGGTAGCTGCTTAGCATCCCTGTCACCTATGATAGGTAATATATTTGTTCTTTGTTCCCTATAGACTTGCTGGCTAAGGTGGAATATGAAAAGCAATGTATCCAATAGCACTCCAGGCAGGAGGAGGAACTAGTTGTGAATACAACTGCTTAGGCTGAAAGAAACTATAAATTCTGTGTTGACAGCCCCTAATGACAGTTTGAAGTCCATTGTGCTGAATTTTTAAAAACTTTTTTTTTGATAATTGGATGAAGTAAACAAGACACAAAAACACACTTTAAAAAGCCTTAAAATATATATATATGTGTATATATATAAACATAAGTAAGCAGGTGAATTACCTTCAGCATGCAGAAAAATAATCCAGCTGAAGGTCTCAGAATACCTTTTTCAGTTCTGACTTTTGGTATCTGTACAGAATATTTTCAAGCCAGTTCTTGTTGAGTGAGCTCATCTACAGTAAAGGTCAGATGCTGGCACAGGGACACAAAGTGTATATATAAATAGCATTCTTCTTTTTAATGTTATAGCTAAGTACAATAAAATACATTTGCCAGAGATCAGAATATGGACATACCAAAATATGGTACCTAAATTAACAGTTTCAGAAATGGTTGTGTTATATTTTGAGTCTTTTTTTTTTTAACTTGCTTTAAAATTGTTGAAAATTAATCTTATGCCAGTAAAAATCAGTAGCTATCACCTTTTTTTTTTTTTTTTTTGTATTTAATAGGAGGTGCAGAAACATTCTACTCTATTTTTCAGTTATACTCACTGTCAGATAAGCTAGTAAAATACGTTGTTGCTATGCTGATTGTACTCAAGAGACATATGTTCTTTTTGTGAAATTTGAACATTTTGGTTGCTGTGTAAAGAAATCTGTCATGTAAAAATTATATTCAATTTATAGTGAGTCATAACAGCAGTATACATAATTTAAACTTCTATCACTGTGATAGCCTAAGTGTTCTACAGTGGTAAATGAGTGCCAGCTAGCCAGCGAGGTTTTGACTTTATAAACAAGGAGAGAAAAAACCCCCAATCTTTATAAAGTTAAATCACCTTCTTAATTTGCCCCCCCTTTTTTAATTTTCTTTCATTCGGAGAAAATCAGCACACTGCTGAACTAAAATATATTTGCTGAAAGAAATCTTTTGAGAAACTTTTTGTAAATGGTCACGTGTTAGGAATTCTATGAAAAGGAAGTTCCTTGGGAAATAAAGAGAAAATACCTTTTATGTACCTACTCAAAAGTGATAGCTTTATTAGACACTTAAAATAGCTTAATATCTGACTGTAGAGATCTGTTTCTAAGAGACTGTATTGATA
Source organism: Megaceryle maxima (assembly GCA_024605025.1). Classification (NCBI taxonomy): domain Eukaryota; kingdom Metazoa; phylum Chordata; class Aves; order Coraciiformes; family Cerylidae; genus Megaceryle; species Megaceryle maxima. The sequence goes on along the minus strand of JANHGN010021575.1, from coordinate 24,341 downwards.
AAGGTATGTAACTATTATTGGTTTTCTTTTTATGCAGAGGAAACAGAAATAAGAGGTAAAGGAAGGGCACTTTTCTACTTCTCTATTAATTATGAAGCTTAGCATATTCCTGACAGAATATGTTTCATAACCTGTAATTTGGTTTTGGTGGGTTTGGACGTGCATATCATTAAAGAAACGATCTTCAGTTATCAAAAACTAGTAAACATGGACATTTTTATATGCAAGAAAAGGCAGAGAGTAAATAATTGCACTGGTGACCAATACTGTAATAATCCTGTTTTACAATATGCACTTGACAGGTTGTAATAGTGCTAATTGAAGAGACTAATTCACACTTGCTTCATTCTATTCAAAGGCAAAATCAGCAGCTTGTTTTGCTTTTGACCAGATGGTCCTGATGAACACCTACTGTGCACTTTAAGTGCTTTACTAGAATTACAAAGGCTGGGGGCTGCGTCCGACTCAAAATGATTTGAGAAGAGAAAAAAACCTCACTGCTCAATGGATTTGGTGCAACTAAATTAATTCTAGTGGACCCATTACACATTGAGCCCCCTTTTCAAAGTGCTGAGCCTCCTCGTTTGTTCTGTAGCAATGAGAAAGTGAAAGGCAGATTACTGCAAACAGAAATAAAAAAAAAAAGTGCTGTGAAAAGGAGAAAAGAGGCCTTGAAGCCTTTTCATATCATTTGGGTTTTTCAAGTGCGTTATTTTTGGGGAGGGTGGGTGTATGAAAAGCCAATTGGAGTTTTTTTTGTTTTAAAGTGCGCTATTTAAGTACTATGAATATAAAAGCAAGAGCAACAGTTGACTGAGTTTACTGTGGTAAAGCTTTGTGTCCAAGGATGAATCAAATTCATTATAGTCAATGCTTTGTATTTTCATATGAATGTAGGGTTAGTTTCACAAGACTGTGTCTGTTTAGGATAATTATAATTTAATATTTTCCTTTCATAAAGTTATCACTGTAGATATCTAAAATTTGCTGAAAGCAAGGTTTTTTCTTGCATAAATTTAGAAACACCCAGAGAGTTTAAAACTCCAAAGCAAGCTGTTTGATTTCCAAGGGAAGGCGAAGCATGTTCCAATAGCGTCAAAGCACAGATTATTATAACTAATTAGAAGTCACACATCTGTTAGCTTTCGATTTGTCAGCGCTTCTAGTTTTGTGTGTATGTTTCCATCTCCCTTTCTCCCGTTCTCTGTCTCTATTTCACTGCATCCATAAGTGTAGTTGGATTTGAGAGCAGCTCTCAAAGGATAAGGATCAATTTATTTGAGTTTGAAAGTAATGAGGAGTCATTGTTATAATTTTGGTTATAGGTTCAGCTCCATAAATGCTCAGTCATGTGAGTTGTCCTTATTTTAGAAGTAATCATGTTGAATTGAATGGCTTTGCTCATGTAATTTAAGGATGCTAAGGATTTTGGGGATCAAGACCTAATTTAAAACCTTGAATTTTTTAAAAACTGCAATTAAAACCGTTGCTTGCTATTCTGATTTTGAATATTTGGTGTGGTTTACTTTCAGGGTAGAGAATTTTTATGCAAGGCTTCTATCATAATGCCAGCTATTAAGAAGGTGTTAGCATGAAAGGACAAGAAAATCTAAGCAGCTTTATGAACATATTAAACAGCTATGTCCCTAGTTCCTCCCTTGTTTAAAGTGGGAGAGCAGTACTCTGTAGCTAAATAGCATAGCACTGCTATCCCTATACATTATATAAAGTTGAATTAAAAAAAAGTTAGCATTTTTTGCAATTAAAAAAATTAATTTACAGCTTGAAAATGAAGATGTACCAGAACATGGTTTAACCTTTTTATCCTGTGTTAACTATAACAAGATCACTTCTATTAATGCATGATATACACTTATACTAAAAAAAGCCCCAACAAAAACAACAATCATTGAATTTCTGATTTGTTTTCAAACAATGAAATTTGTATTTGTGCAAATTATAGTAGGCACAGTGTTCTCTCATGTTTTCTCATCAAACAACCCAATTATACTTATAAATAGTGAGGTGCTAATGAACTGTTGTTCTGGAAAAGTTGTTTGTTGGTTTTTTTTGTGTGTGTGTGTTTTGTTTGTTTTTTTTTTTAACTTGAGTAGGAAAAGAAACACTTCACAATTTTAGAGTGTTCACTTGGTGAGAAAATATTTGAAAATATTGTACTTAGTAAATCATGTTGGTGCTATCACTTTTAAATACACACCAAAAGCTAATCTAAAAACCTCATCAGTTCATATGGAGCACAACTAGATTCTTGACATTGCAAATTACTCCCTTAATTGGGAACTGATGATTTACTTTTATGCATTGAGTTATGGAAATTTTTTTCACTAAGAGTTTATATTTCGGTTTAAAGTTTATTAGTACATTTATTTAATAGCAAGAGGAAAGTTTCTGAATAGTGGATATTTAGCATAGTAGACCTGGAGATGCGACACTGAAATGGTCAATGGGATCTTTGCAGCAGTGGGATGATAGTGCTGCACTACATGGCTTTGTAATTGCTATGCAAAGAAAATCCTCAGTTGCTGTTTCAAATGCGAATTAATAATGTTCATCTCTGCCTCGAGTCCATAACATCTTAGTGAAACGTGGCACTGCCTCTTTAGGAAACTTGTTTCTTAACATTTTTCAGTTATGTTCCTATATCTGTGTAAAATGTGAACTTGAAAAGTTCTTCTTTTGGTTTTGCCCTAAGAATCATGGGCATAAATTGAAGAGCCTTGCACTCATTTAAAGGATAAAATGGCCTCATAGTTGCCCTCAAGAAATCCCTGTTACTGTTTTTAAAAAGGGTTATAGAAGCTCTCAGCAAACATTTGCAATAAGTGGCAAAATTTATGCCTTGCTTTGTGATAGTTGCGTGACCAGACAGTGGGGTATAGGATTGTTTTAAGGTTTTTACAGCTGCAGGCAAAAAGCATCTGTTCCTAGAAAAGCCTTCATTGTTTAATTTTGACACTGACTTTTCCATGCTGCTTGTACCAGTGTCTGGATTAGGTGCCACTAAGACAAAATTTGTTTTAAGTTGCTCCCAAATGCAGCTGTCACTATACACGGCCTTGTAGCTTAGGCAAAGTAGACCTAATCAAAACAGGCGTTTTTGTGCGAGGTCATCTCAGTGGACTGGAAAAGCTCCGAGCAGGATTTTTCACAATATTGTATCTTGTGAGTAGCTAGGCTATTAGCTTTAGTGTTTGTTTAATAATTCTTCTGGTGATCGCTAACGTATATGACTGCCTCAGAAACAATGAAAGAAAGGGACTTTTTTTCAACTGCCCTGTTTTTGCTTGGCGTATACTTTATATTATATTTATTTTGATTGAGCAGTTACTGTGGTGTTCAGTTACGTGCACTCCACGTATCTCTAAATCTCTACAGTGAAATGGAATGATTTACAAAAATCAGGGAGAGCTGGCATTTTTGAAAGAGCTTCCATTTCTTTCCTTCAAAGTTTCCAGTGAATTATAAATGAAAGAGCACTTCATTTTATGTATCCTAGAGTTGTGTTAATTTCTACCCAGCTGGTCTAAAATGATTGATACAAAGCCAAATTTGTGACTGCCTGCATTACAAAGTCTGTAATTTGCTAATGAATTATGATGATAATCTTTCATCATACATGAAAGATTTAGACAAACAATTTATTAACTATATAGTTTGATCACAATTTTTGGGCTTGTACCAAGCCTTGAATCTATTTTATTTTTCCCTGCCTAGATTAGCAGACCAAAGTGAACTTAATCTTACCTTGTTTTGAAAGCAGTAATAGTGGAAGATACGTGGGAATGATGGTGGACAGCAGAAAGGATATAAGCCTGTAGTATAAAACTCCATATTTAATGCATATACAAATCAAACCACCTGGTTTCCAACTAGTGAAGCATCACAGTAGGCATGGCACAAAAAGTTGAGACTGAACCTACTGTTGTAGGGATGTAGAATTAAATGAAAACAGGGTGGAGATGATTCTCAAGTTCAACCTCCTCTGGGTATGAGGGAGGCAAACTATTTGAAGCTCAGCTAGACAAAGCCATAGGAGCAAACCAGGCTTAGAAAGAACAGAAAAGAAACCCAAATCCTCCAGAAGAGGGGCAAGTGCCACAAGATCCTGTCAACCTGAGTGAAGTTAGTTGGTTATCTCCATATCATGTCAGCAAATGGTTGATCTTGGATCACTCTGATGACCTTCTGAGGACAGTGGTCACAGCAGGATATGAGCACAGTATTAAGCAGGTGTCTTCCTATAGGAAATCTGATAATTTTTGGTTATCTCAGAGAGTGCATCATCCACCTTCTGACCAAAGGTTACTTCCTAGTTCTGTATTGGATATTTTACTTTCCAGTAATGAGTGTCCCTGGAAAAAGAAGAGGAGCTTTCTTGTTTAGTGCTCTCTGACTTTTCTTCTGTTTTGGAAACTAGATGCAATTTTCTGCTCCTCTTGAGCTCATTTTTGTGGATTTAAGTAGACATCATTTTAATGCACACCCTAGAAGAACAACCAACCAACCAAAACAAACCCACAAAACCTAACATATGTGTCCAGTGCTGCCATTATTGTTTGGATGAAATGGTTGAGTTTGGTTTCTGGCTTTAGGTAGTTTTCTGCAGACCATGAGTGTTTTGTATGTTGGCAATTTCACCTATAACAGTCTCAACCCTCTCTGCTTAAAAGGTCTTGGCTCTTTTTTATTCAGTGCATTGACTTTGCACTGGCACAGCAAAGACAAGACTGCAACTGGGAACTATGATGACAGAGCAGCCTAGGCCAGGACTAAAACAAAATGGAGAAGATCCAAAGCAGGCATAGATGATGATACTTTTTTGTAGTGCAAAACAGTAAAGTGAAACTTCTCTCTGATACAAAAGGTAAACTGGGAGGTTAGGCAACTGCATGTTAATCTGTCAAGGTTGGATCTTATGAGGCCAGTGAAAAATACTGAAGTTCTCTAAGAGCATTCTGGGAGGTCTGGGTGGGATGAAAGTGGTAGAGAGTAGATGGAATGAAAGCAGGAGACTGACGTGAAACTTGAATTGCCAGGGAGATGTTTTTACTTTCCTCTTGAAATCTTCCCACAGAACACTAAGCTGTTGTTCAGAGCTATCTCTACATTAGCACACAGGACAGAGCAAGAGGAGAATCAGAAACTTTTACATTAATATGCTCTTCATGCTTATTTTCTGCAATGATAAGTACTAAGAATGTTGAATTACTGTCCCAGCGTGGCAGAAAATGACCGAGTACAGTGCTTGTGTGGTAGCCTTTCAAAGATGGAGTTCTCAGATTAGGAATATGACATGGAATTTTTTTTCCTATCAACTACATTTTTATGCATGGTGTTACCTCCATAGTTCAATGAAATTACTCTTTCCTAGCATTTAGAAAACAAGCATTTTTATGTTTTTGGTGTGCTTTTTTTGGTCTATATTTTATACACTGAATTTGCATAACTATGAATATCCTTATGGCTCAGAGGAGGAGCTGTTAGTACAGACCTGTAAAACAGTTGTTTTATTAACATCTTCACGGGGGAAAAAAGCCAGACAGAATAACTGAGTATGTAAATGGACAGCTTGTGATGCTATAACTTGTCAAATAACCATTGATGCAGTATAGCTGAGCAAACTGTTTCACTGTGTGCATATACAGTAGGTATTTCTCTCCAAATTAATATTTGCATTTGAAATATGTGTGTAGTGCAAATACATGAGAAGTATATAACAATTAATAATATTTTGTGTTTGATGTTTACATATTATGTGCTCTGCATATTAATTCTTAATGTTATCTGCTCCTTTAATCATCTTGAATTAGTGTTCCAAATATATTCATTCAAAGAGATTTATTATTTAGTTATTAAGGTTTGGTAGGTATTTTTATCCTTGAAACAGGTTGGGTTTGGTCAGTAGTTAGCTGGGGTTTTTTGAGGTTGCTGTTTTGTTCTTCAAAATCGCAGACCATCTTAAAACTTCTGCATCAACTTTAGGAATGTTTCTGAGTTGTAGTGGTGAGACAAATTTACAGAATAAGACACCAATTTAATAAGTGTTTTCCAGCTTACAAGTGCTCTGTGCAAAAACACTACATAGTTTTAAAGTAAAGGTGTGCTTCTAATCTCATTTAGTTGAACCAACATGAACTCATGAATATTCTTATCTGTCTTAGGGGCATTTTGTTCTACTTCCACGTAAGCAGAGGAGGAATTAGATTTAATTAAAGCAAAGCAAGGCTTGTCCTCTGTGACATAAGAATAATTTCTAATTGGTTGACACATGACAAATCAGAGTAAATTCCTTATTTACAAAACACTTCATCATACACATGCATCTAGCAGAGGGCAAAACTTTGGTTTCCCTCAAGAGTCCTATCTTCACTATGCAAGCAAGCAGAAAGTACAGTCTAGAGTAAACCAGCCATAATGGTTGTAAGGTGTTGCAGTACCACCAAGTACCGTAGTGCCAAATGCAGGACATGGAGCAGACCTCATGAGCACACCCTGCTGTCAGTGCTCCTACCATCTTAAAAGCTTAAAAGTTTTCCCTCTAAGGTGGCACATGTTCAAGTGTATAAATACGGACTTTGATTTCATGACTTTTTACACTCTTTGTTGATTTTCTATAACAAAATAATATAACTTTTTTTTTCTTTTTTAACTCAATATTATTATGAAAGTGACATGTTCTTCAGAGTATTTGGAGTCTCTTCCCACCTTTCTTTCCATTATGACATAGTTGTTCAATCAAAAGGAGTCTTTTGACTTTGATTGGTTTCACAGACAGAAAAATGCTTGTAAGGCTGTTTGTTTTTAAAGCTCTTCCTCAATTCCTTGCGTGGTTTTTTGTTTGTTTTCTGCCATTTGTGATCATGACTGACTTACTGTAATGCAGTTGGAATAAGGAAATAAAGTCAGTTGTACTCTCTTCTTTGATTGACCATTAAAATGAGTGTTATATCTGGTAGCTTACACTTTCTAGTAATTTCTACTAGAAAGCTCAGTGTTTGTATCCATGGGAAATCATTTTTTTACGCTTTTAATTTTTGTAAATGTGCTACTTGTGTTCTACGACTGTTAAAATGACACTTGGCTAATTTTTTTTTTTAGTTCTTTGATCAGTTTAGTGATAAAGGCAACTGCTATTGAGTAAATATGAAAATACTTTACCATATCATGAGGTTTATGGACTTGGAGGAGTTCAGTATTGCAGCAGTTGTTCTGTGATCTTAAGGAATGGATTGAGAGTTGTGGAGCAGTGTTTATGCAAAATAAAATTATCTGTATTCCCCCAAGTGCACCTTAAGATAGCTTATTTTTCTAGTTGTTTTATAAAAAAATGAAGACCTTATAGCATCATAAGTTTAGGGCCAATTATGCCTTCCTCTCTGCTTGCCCATGTAGGATGTTGCTCCCACAAAACTGTCCGTGTCCTCTGGGAGTCACAGCCTGCTGCCCTTGTAGTGATGCCCCCAGAGCTTGAGAGGGAGGAGGAGAGGATGAGCTGTTCTCAGCAGCTGTTTGCCCTTAGACTTCTGTTTTGGATTCTAGCTGGGAGTCAATGTCATTTTATAGCTGTATTTAACTCCCTGTCATCCTGCTCCTCTCTTCCTCCCCACGTGCTGCTTTGAAGGCAGCCCCTGGGGTCAGCGGCAGCCTGGCTTCTGCAGGAGCCAAGCCGCTGCTTGGAAAGGGAGCCTGAGAAATTGTGCAGAAGCAGGAGCCAGGCAGACCTGTCAATGGCTTTCCTCCCCCCGAGTGTTAATTGTGGTCACAAAAGTTAAGTGTTTCTGTAAAATTAACATCTTGGTATTACGTATTTATTTTCCACCATGTAGCTTCAATGTCAAGTTGACGCAGCAGACAAGTCGACGACGCAGGAATATTTTTTCTAACTGCTGCTGCAGCAAGTCTCAGAAAATCACAGTGTTGGTTCTGGTTAGCCCGTAATAGGAAACAATAAAGATTTAGGGTTCAGAATTTAATTGGCACTGATATTGGTGCAAGAAGAACAACTGCACACAGTTTACTCTTGTGAAGCTTTATTGATTCTCTTTTAAAAGGAAAGCTCTGATGAAAGGAGAAAGAGGCGTTTAATTTGCAAGTATTTCTACACAGTTTTTATTCTGAAATGTGCTTTTCTATCCTCTATCCTTGAACAATAAACATGCCTTAAGATCTTCTAATTCAGAGACAGATACTGAGAAACAAAAGTGTAAGGTTGTAATTTCTACTGCTCAGCTTGTTCAATTGGATGATATCGGAACTTTCTTCCAGTTTAAATTTACATCTTCTCAAGGCAAATGTCTGATGTGCATTTGTAAGTATTCTTAAGGTAATGTGACATTAGAATCTGGGATGGAGATTTTGAGGATGCACTAATCTTTTAGTAACCTATTTCCAAGGATCAGATCTGGAATATCACTCTTGCAGAGGTGGTAATATGAATAGAAGCTTCCTGTTTTTCTCATGTTACCTTTATCTAAACTCTAGAAGCAGGATCTTTTTTTTTTTTTTTTTTTGGTCATACAAATGATTATTTTTTTGGTGAGTAACTGAGTATATTTCTGAAAGTATAGATTGATTCCATGCTTTCAGACTCTGCAGCAAGGTAACACGTACACAGCAGAACAAACTGCAGACACCTTCAAATGACTTCCTGGTCCCACAGCTTCCTTGCAAGCCATGATAGAGTTCTTGGGGTATCAGCATTGGCAAAGCCACCATAGCTGGTATCCCAATCACTACTTCAAAAAGACTTCTGAAGATTTTGGAAAGTACTGACCTATTTCCCCTACAATCTGATCCATCTATTTTCTCTACCACTTTGGTGATAGATTACACACATTTCTTCTGGTCTGGAATTAAAATTTAAAATGCCTGACTCTGACACGATTACTAGAAGCTCTTAGCTTTTTGTTGGTTTTCTGCCATCCCTGCAACTTTTTTTCCTGCTGCTTTTCAGGAATTCATTTTCCCAAGACATTTGTTGGCAAGCCTTTTCTGAGTCTTCTAATCCATTGGGCTCTATTAATCACCTCACTTCAAGGAAAGAGGATTTTACAGAAATTATTCCAACTATTTAAAATGGATACAAGATGACAATACTTACCTTTAAAATAGGGTGTCTGAATGCCTTTATTTTCACATAGATGTGGACAGTTTTGATGTTACTGAGCTGGTTTCAGTGCTCAAGGAGGTCAGTCTGTGCCAGATTCCTGCCTGTACATTGTAGCTTATTTCTTACCCAAGAACTATCTTTGATTCTGTGTTAGGACTGCTATTCATGCGTATGTTACTTAGAAACACAAAGCAACAGCATAAATTGACCAAATTTATTGCCAGCAGGTCATGCCGTCTGTGTGAGGCTTTCTGTCCCTTTTCTGATGATTGATGGGTAAGTGGCAGCTGACTCGCCCAGGCAGGATCACAAGCTCATTATCAAGTGGTGTTCAGCCGCTGGTGATAGCGTGTATGCTGAAGCTTCACTTACCACACTGTCACGGTGATGACCACACAGCAACAAGGTTGTTCAGAGACTTGACTTCTCAGAAAGTATCTGGTCTTCGAGAAAGTCCCATTCCTTTCTGGTGTGTCTGAGTGTCCAAAGATCATTTGCCCAATTGATTTGGAACGTTTCTGACAAAGGAGACCTTGGAGGATATCCTCAAAACTTTCCAGGTTGTGGTTACTCAAGGCTGATCTTTTATTTCCAGAAACAACAAAAAAAGTGCTAATGAATCTGTTCCAGACCTTACATCTCTTTAGCCTGCCTGTTACATACATTCTTGATCCATTGGTTGTGTCTCTAATTAATTTTCTTCTAAGTGTTCTCACACAGATCATGAAAGAGGCGATTGTGATTTCACTGTCCTGTTTGAAACCATTTTAGATCCAGGACATACTCCCTCTGCATGTGAATGACCAGCAAAATCTCCCAGTTCTTTCTTCAACTTTGTCTTGTTCGTGCTGGACTGTAACAGATGTGTCTTCCCCATCTTAATCCATGGACACCGTGATGTATGTGGATGCTTTCAGGGTTAGAGGGTGCTTTCTTGTCTGCACTAGTGGATGTTCATCCTAACAGGTAGAAGTAGTCCAGGAGACTCAACAAGATATAGCTGAATGACCTGCTTTTTTTGTAGAAGTCTAGATCTTTGACTGTCATGGAAACTTATTCCCAAGGGATACTGGACTATTTCGTTGACCTTGGAGTGCAGAGCTCTCAGATATCTTTTAGCTACCCAGTAAGTCTTCATGATCTCACCCCATTAACCATTAATAGAAACAAAGGTTACTGCTCAAAGCAGAACTTCTCTGTTGCTACTCAATAACTGTCCTTTCTGGGCAGAGGTTTCCTTTGCCATTGTTGCAGTGAGATAAAAAAATATTTTGAAGTATATGAAAAAGAAAGACTTGATGTAACTCTCTTGTTGTTATAACAGAATAATAAAAAAGCTGTGCAGGATAATTTCATTATTCTTTTGCTTTCAAGCGCTTAAAAGAAAAACAAAGCTGAAAATATTTCTCTGGGAGATACTGAAATACCTCATTAGATCTTTCTTTTTATTGGCTACTGAGGTGATAATTTTGTAACAGGAGTGAAAGTGAGGATAAATTTTGCTTTGATTTAAAGAAACGTGTTAATTTGAGCTGAATAAATATTTTCTGATGTTAGTATTTGTTATCTGTGAGTATTGTTTTGTAACACAAAGTTTCTAGTTTTATTTTAGAGAAAAAGTAGTTCCAATGGGGACTCTTTATTCTGTGCAACACTGGAGGTATTTTGAGGGTAATGAGTAGCTGAGTTTTTAATAAACTGCAATTGAAGTAATTTTTTTTCATTAAATGGAATAGTGTTCACTGCTTATGTAATAGAGTTGCATGTTGAGTAAAGACTGGAAAACAGAGAAAATAATAGGTATGCTTAAATAATGAAGCTAACCTTTGTTCAGATCTTTCTGTTTCGGTGGGGTGACGAGTTTGCACAGTAGAATAGTGAAAATGGTCAGAATAGCTTCATATTAGCCCTTTTTCTGAAGGGTCATTAAATTTTCTGTTATTGTTCTACAGCATATGAATGGTAAGCTTTGTAAAGAACTGAATCTACAGAAGAGGTAACTGTAGTATTTTAATCAAACACTAATGAAATGGCATTGAGTTGTATATTCAGGAAGTATTGACCCCTGCCTTCATGAAACTACTTTGTGATTTCAGCAGTGTGGTTTCTGGGTTGCTCGAGCTAGACAGTTGTCTAAGGTGGGCACTGTTGAAGATGCAATGAATAACTTCTTGTTGCTTTGAGAGAGACTCAGTTCTGCATTCCCCTTAGTAGAACAAGGTAATATAGTTTTCCTTTAATATTTTCAAATTTTAAAGGAAAATGTGATTTCAGTAGTGTGGACTAATTACATTTTTAATTTAAGCAATACAGTTCGGGAAGCCAGTCCATGAAGAATGCCTGAACTAGAAGTTGTAGAACTGGGGCCTTAGCATGTATTTTTTTGAGAATGCTGTTATCCAACTGCCTGAAAATTCTGCCTTAGAAGGTAGCAGAAATGATCTTGGCAGTTGTTAGATTTTTGTCCATTTGTTGCTTTCTCGTGCAGGTCCTGAGAGGTTTGGAGGTTATCTTCCCAGACCAAACGTGCTTCCTAATAGCAATTTCATTTGAATAACCTGGAAATTAGCAGGGAGTAAGAATGAATGGACTCATCCCCCATCTTGAAACACTAAAACGAAGTTGTAAACTTTTCTCATAGTTTCCTCCTTTTCTAGACAGCTTCTGTGATTATTATTTTTTTTTTTTGACAGCTTTTCTGTCATCAATGCAGTTCAGGCATGTGAAGCATCTTTTGGCAGGAGTGTGCCAGTATGACTTTGATAACAAGGTGAGGTTCAGCAAAACAGAACTTCTTTTCTTCATAAAAGGGTTGCTGCTTGTAAAGAAAACTTCCTCATTGGAGAGGCTTACAGATAATTTTTATCTCCAAAGTGTTCTATGTACCAGTTTTATAGAGTTCACATTTATTGGGTTTTTTTTTCTCATTCTCTGCTGGTGCTTTCTTTTTATCTTTCTGTGTTTGCACCTCCATAGAATTTGACTTCAGGCTTTCCACTGTTGCTCTTGGCTTAGTGTATTTATTTTAACTGTTCCTAATATTTTTATGTTGTCTGGTAACTTCTAGTAGAGGACAGGAGTCGGCGATAATTTTTTATAGCTTACATGTAGAAAAATGTGATTTTGACAACTTGAACCTTACAGATTTGCTTTTCACATCATCTTTTTGTGTTCTACAAATATCTATGACTTATATTTACCTACCACTAGTTCAAACGCTGACTTGTTTGGAGAAAGACTTAAAAAAATTAAAGAAATAAGAGCTGGAGAGAATGCAGATTGGGGTTTTTAGTCAGGTTGCAGCTCTTCTTTTCAACCCCATTCTGTTTTTTGAGGAAATGTGTTGAAACATAGTTAAATGTGCTAAAAATATTATTGTTCATGAAACCAAAGCAAAATTGTATGGCTTCTTTTGGTAAACATAAAAATCTGTATTCGGATTGCACCTTTGCCCCATTCATTTTGTTAACTAAATCCTGATGAAGATCAATTTTCACCTTATCATGGAAGAGGAAGGCAGGGGTATAGTTGACAAATATGTACAGATGTTAATGATAATGATTCTTTTCTTTTATTCAGAAAACTCTTAATATAATTTCACCTGTACTGCCACTGCTGTTAAAGTGCAATCTGTGTCAATGAAATGAAAGAGGTAATGGTATTAATATTATTTTCTATACTTTTAGTTCATATGTTAAAAAACAAAAGGAAACCTAATATATTTTTTTCCTTCTTCTTTCTGGATTTTTTTTTTTTTTTGTTGTTGTTTATTAGAAACCTATGTCATATTGACTTTGAATGCAAATAAAGATCTAACTCTTATAAGATGTGACAATAAACTTCTGAAAGCTTTAAAATGATTTCCAATGAAATTTGCCTTTGGCACACGAGTACAGGGAAGCAGTGCTTTAAAATAATCTACTTTATAACTTTTATTCTATATTGTATAGAAGGAAGTACATAAATATTTTGTACATGTTAAATATGTTCTAAATGAAAGATTTTTCTCTATCTTATTAAGTAAATGAGGTTGGTTGTTTTTTGGTGGTTTTTTTTTTTTTTTTTTTTTGGTGGAAGATTCCATAGTTAAAGATGTAAACCAGCAATTTCTTGCTTCTATAGCACAACATAGTTCAGAGCTGAGATTAGAGAAACCCTGTAGAGTGGCTAATACTCGAGGGCATCCCCAACTAGAAAAGTATGTGAATTTAGGCATGGGAGGAAGGAAGGATCTGCTTTAAATTTAGTGTAGGGTCACTGAGTCTTAATGATAGATTAAACAAGGGAGGTGGAATAATGAATAGGGGTATGCAATGTGTAGCACTAATACCAGAAGTCCATGGTTTTCACTGGTTATTTAATGTCTTTTCCCATATGGTTTTGAATAGAGCAGGTTATGGCAGGGATGAGCTAAGGAATAGCTTTGTTAGTGAGTTGTTAAATAGACTGCATTCTCTTTTAAAAAAATCTATATGTATATAGGAGAGCTGCTTGTTAATAGTGCAGTTGTGCATACACCTTAAATACAGCAATATTAGTGATCTATAATTCATGTGTGTATGTTGAAATTCTTAAAATACACTGTGCAGACTGTCTGCATGATTTTCTTTTCCATTGTGGCTAACCAAGGAATGGCTATTAGTTTTAATAGCTATTCCTTGGTTAAAGCAGAAGTAAATTTTGGATTCTTTCAGAATATTATTGATGTAATGAAAAACCCCAAGAGAAGTGGTGATTTGGAAGACATGAAAATGAAATGGAAGAAGTACCAAGAGATGGCTTTGTCAGTAGAAAGTTGACTAACAGCTCAGCAAACCTTGTTTTATAATTTATTTTAACTTGAAATCAAAATAATGTTAATAGAATATCTGCTAAAATTCAGCCACATAAAATTATGTGTTAAATGCATACCAACAGTGACTGAGAAGGATATCACAGTTTGCTTTAGCATTGTGTTCCCACTGAGCTCTCACATGTGAGAGGCTACCAACTACCAGATACCAAAAACCTACATGAACCAAGCAGGTCAACAGTTGAGTTATTGATGGGTTTCTGGATCACTCCTATTGTCTTGTGGGTGGTGAAGATACACCAGCAAGTCTTTAGAGAAAACAGACTGCACATAATTTTTCCTTTGGGTTACAAATGGGATTGAAGGCCATGCTGGAAGGTGCAGGGCAAGTCACAGTGTCAGCTGAGTCATGTTGCTGCAACAGTACAGTACTGGTGAAATTAATACAATGCACAAGACCTTTCAGATCAGTGGCTCATCTGTCTTTTTAGATGATGCATCTTGTTGGCTGGCACTGGAAATAAAGGGGCTGCAGAGAGAGCCTACTCATCCCTCTTCACTTAGCAGCAAGCTTGCTGTGATCTTTAAGTGTAAAAGTGGTGGGAAGAAACAGGTAAAATGTTGATGTTAGAGGAGTATTAAAGGATTTCTGTACGTGAAAGTGCTGTACAACTCTGCAAAATTGTGATAGTTTGTTTCACAAGATTCATAGATTGAGCTACTTTTTCATGTTATGTCTAAATTTGCAAACATTTTGTCATACTGACCATTTGAAAAAAGATTTTATATTATCTCTAGTATCAATAAATATGCTCTCTTATCAATTTTATCAATTGTCTAGAAACAAGACAAGTAAAAATCACGTAACAAAGTACTGGGGTTTTTTCATGTTCTGTTTCTTAAACTAAAATTGGTGGGCTTATTGCTTAAAATAAGAACTGTCTCTGAAGCACTTTTTCTGAGACTTTGAAACAATCATTTTTTATTCTGAACCATATTTGGGTAGGAGTGGAGGAAGATCCTGTCAATCAAGTGTTAAGGAGCATGTCTTCGTATCGCAATCTGAGATTTGTGAGGAGCAGTAGGATTTAGTCTTTCAGTGGACCAAAGTGGAAAGCAAGTTGGAAGAGGGAAAAGGTGGTGTTTTGTTTGTCTGTGTGTTTTGTGTTTTTGTTTGGTTGGTTTTTTTGTTTGTTTGTGGGTTTTGGGTTTGGGTTTGTTAGTTTTGGTTTTGGGGTTTGTTTTTTTTTGTGTGTGGTTGGTTGGTTTGTTTGTTTTTATAGTATGAACACAAGTGTTACTCTTTCTTATAATTAAATGCAGTAAGAATGTGAAATCTATCTTCCATTCATCTCCTTATTACTTCCTAAAGCAATTGTCTATTTTAGCATGTATTAATATGACTGATTATTTTTGAGAGCAGTGAAAACACACAAGTAGGGAAGCGATGAAAGACCAGTATATGTATTTGTCATGCTTAGGCTGTTGCAAACTAGTTTCTTTTGAAATAAAGATGAGGGTGTTTGTCTTCAAATGAATTTATCTAGTCTTTTCTTTTGTTCAGAACATGACAGCTATGAAAATGCTACAGATCTGCTTTCCAGTGCAATAATCACATTTGCTATCACTTTCAGTGATAACTGAAGCCCTAGAAATAAACTTGGAGGCTCTTATGGGTGGTTACATGACTATATCCAAAATACTCACTTTTCCTATAGCTCAGGAAGACAGCTAGTTCCTTAAAAAGGAAATAACACATCTAATACAAGATAGAGGAAAATATAATCCAGAGGAAATATATAATACAGACTTTTTGCTGAAGAGTTAATACACTGATTCCTGACAAAGGAATTAGAACGGATTGAAAGATGGGGACTGCAAAATTGCACTTGTTTGCACAGTAATCTGATTATATGCACGTCTGACATGGTCAAGCTGGGATCAAGCCTCTGTAACTGGCATGCAGGCTTTTTCTTACCTCCTAACCTTTGTGCATATTTTACCACTGCCCAGTAGTGGCAGTAGCTTCTGGCCCTGGCTCTGGTAGGTCTGAGAAAAGTTGGGATGCACTGAAAATGTATTTAGTAATTTAAATCCTTTTCATACCATTTTTAAATAACTGGCATCAGTTACTTTTTGTCCTTGACTTCATGATCAGCAAGGTCAAGGTGTATTTTTCTCCAAGTTACTGATTTAATCACTGAGATAATTTATTAGGATTATCCATTAAGTCTGAGCATGCAATCCATAGAAAATTCTTTGTCCCTTGACTCCCCATGATCTCTTTCACCAGGTTAGCCCAGATACAAACTGATACCCTGGTGCAGTCTTCTGTTGCATTTGTAGACCAGCTGTTTCAACTTGTGGTTTTTGTATGCTTTTTTTTAGCTCCAAAGGTCATAGAACTGATTTTAATAATAATGCTTTTCAATTTGCATTGTTTTTTCTAATCTTTCCCAGCTTCTTCCTAGAGCTATCCCAACTCAGCCTGCATAGTCTGTATGCTATCTGTCAAACTTCAGCTGTTAACAGCCTTGTATACTGCTGCAGCAAAGTCCAAAATAACCCTCTGGATTTGATATAATTTTCCTACCATCCTCTCTGAAGCACTCTGAAACCTGCTAGAATGTGGTAACTAAAAGTAACATTTTCTCTAGTAAAATGCATGTCTAATGTCTTTTCCTGCAAGATGCAGATTCTTGTGTTACTATGGACATCACAAATTTGTCCCCCTATTTTTAAAGGGGTTTAAAAATGTTAATTTTTGAAGGAAATAAAATACACAGTATTTAGCAATTTATCAACAATTTAGGGCACAAAACCATCTGGAATTGGGATGGTAACATTAGCAATCTCATTTGGTATATTTTCTGAGTTTTATAGCAAGTTAATATTCCTTCTTGGTGGAACAACATTAGAAACTATTTACCCTTAATTTTGCATTTGGGTGCTTTGTCAAAAGAGTAGTTGCCTCTTGACAGTGATCTGGCAATAGATGACTTAGAAGCAGTTGCCTGTTGTCTTTCATAATGTACATAAAGGTCAGTTAAAAGTTTCCACTGAGTGGTGCTTCTTCATTTAGTTTACTAATAAGTACATTTTCTCAAATGACCATTCTTACTGAATGGAAAAACAAACTAAGTCTTCAAAATGTATCTTTTCTGTGTCAGCGCACCGTATGTAGAACAAACAAACAAAAAACTTCAAATATTCTCATCAGTTTTATTTTGTTAGTTGAAGTCTTTAAGGCGTTATCAAATAAATTCGTAAAATTGTTTTGGCAGTAAGTCTTTGTTGTTTGATCTCTTTTAACCCTAATCACATCTTCCTTTCAATCTCTAATGTCACAGCTAGCTCACACTCTTAATTCTTTCATACCCTATTTCACCTCATGCTTGTGTGCTGCTGAAATGATCCCCCTCCCTTTAAAAAAAAAAAAATACCCGTTGTCTCTTACCTCAATTTCTTAAGAATGTGTTTTCCCTTCTTCTTCTATAGGAATTTGTTTCTTCTTTTAACCTTCTATTAAAAAATTCAAAGGGTCATGCGGTTTTAAGTTCAGAGGGGATTATCACAATTAGGTCTCCTAGGCACTACAGGCAATGAATAATAATAATTATGTAGGCTGAACCTTTAAGCAGTGCAGGCCATATAGCAGCAACTGGTAACTTCTGCATCAAGTTCAGAAGATTGTAACTTGGATTTAGCAATAATGCTTTTCTAGGTGGATAGCAAATTTTAGGTATTTAAAGATGGAGATAAGCAAAGAGGTTTCTTTATTCCACAGAATTAAAATGTGTGTGTATGCTGGCAGAAAACCGAGACGGTGAGAATTAAAACAACATTTTAAAGATGGTGAAGCAATTGTATATAGGATTTGAATATAGTGAATAATATTAGTGAATATACTTAACATCTGCAACTTGCTGCAGCCCAGGAAAGGGCCAGATCCAAGATCCAGTGGCAAAAGTATTTAGTAGCTTCAAGTGAGCTTAGATTAATTCACAAACCTTGTCTGGGCAGGAGGCTGGGGTTGGGAATATATCTTGCTAAATGTTTGAGGGAACATCTCATGTGCTTGGAACATCCAAGTTTTCAGATTATATTGTAGGTATAGATATATATTGCGTGAGACAGCTGGAAGTCCACATGTCAAAAGGTTCAGTAGAGCTTAGCTGAAGCCTTGCTTTTATTTTCTGTCTCAAAATTTTCAGGTTTTAAACACAAATATGTACTAGTATTACAGAGTGGACCATTTTATTGTGGGTCGTGGTGTTAAGATACTAATTTGGCACAGACCCATTAAGGAAAGGTGAAATGACATCCAAGAAGGGTTGGTTTAACATATGAGGACCAACCAATGAAATAGAGAATAATGAAGTAGTAATTGTGAAATCTATGAAAGTAATTTATATACAATGTTATGTCTGTTGCTAAAAGGAAACTGCTGAATGCTTCTTTACAAGCATTTACGACATGTAATGAATTTTAAATGTCACTGCATTTAATCAATTTTTAAATCATCTGGTGATTCCTGAACTGGATGGGCTTCTGAGAACAACTTAAGAAATTAAGAAAAATTTCTATAGTATTTGAGTAAGTGTAACAGCTCAGAGACAGTTGCTCAATGAGGCTGTAAAGTGAGTAGGTGGTGTCTCTGAAGGTGTCTTTCTCTCAGTTGTAGACAGACAGAACATAGCCAACTACCAAAGTTTATTTTTTTGGATTTAGGATGTTAAAAGTTTGCCAATAGTATGTCACATAAGTAATTAGTGCTCATCAGTAGTCCTTAAGTATTTACATTAGTAAAATGGAATTAACATTTTTGGTTTGGATTTTGTTTGATGACTTGCTATGATGGGTACAAATCTGGGGGAATGAAGCTGTAAGTGCTTGGTTGGGGTGTAAAGAATCTATATGCCTTTCTGGAAGTGATAATGGTGACTCTGTCCTCATATCCAGTATCTTATTTTCTTAAATGAGATGGTTTTTTACTGAAATATTATGGTGAATCATCTCTGTTAAGTTTCGTTATAGATTCTTTCTCCTGAAAATTTTCCTCCTTCCCCCATTTTAAACTACAGAATAGCAAAATAATACCTTAACTTTGCATTTACTTATTCAACCACTTAATATTTCTTAGTAGTTACTGGTTTCTCCTTGCTTCATCACTCAAATGGGAAATAGCATGGATTATTTATGTTATTCTTTTAATCCCTAGATATATGAAGTTCTTACTCCACCTTTCCAATGATGAGAGGCAAAATTCATGTACTTCAATCTCTCTTCTAGATATTGAAATTGAAAAATTGGAAATATCAAGTAATGTATTTGCTGGTTTTTGCCTAGTGCTTAATGTGACTTAATCTTCTTTGTTTGAACTCTTATCAGCAAAATGTCACAAAAATCACACATTATTTTCCAGACCTAAATTAATTTGAATGGTTATATAATAAATTCAACAAGCTTTCTAATGAAGATATTTGCACAGTATTTACTGAGTACTACAGTATGATACAACCCATTTTTAGTAGTAGTTTAAACTGGGTTTATTTTGATCTGAACGCTGTTCACTACACTCTAAAGTGAAAATTGGATATGTGAGGGGCTTTTCTGTACGTAAAATGTGTTTAATTGCAGGGAAGTGGTAGACGAAAATGTAGCAGAAAATTTTTTTACTGTGTTTTTGTGTTGTTTCATTTTGTTGTTGATGAGTTCTGCTTTGTATGTGACTGGCATACAATGGACATTCAGGTTCTCTTAGAGTCCTTTAGGAAGGTTTGAAATTGCATATTGTTTTTAAGTTGAAAATGAAACAGGCCTAATTAGAGGGAAGAGAATACTTCTTTCCAGAGGTATACAAGGTTTGGTGCTTTTATTTGTTTCAGTTATACTTGGTTATTCTATCATGTCAAGTAATGTATTACAGACATTGAATTAAAACCAATTATGTTAGCATTTAATGCATTTTTATTCTCCAATAAACAAGTTTCAAAGCCTACTGAAGGGGAAAACTTAGTAAGTGCAGACCAGAATCTTTCAGAGGTATTAAAAACAAAAATAGTAATCTAAAGGAAGAGCTGTGAAATTTAAAAAAAAAAAAAAAAAAAAAAGAAGAATGTATTGTAGTAAAACTCACATTTCA
>JANHGN010021574.1:0-17566 GCA_024605025.1 Megaceryle maxima | reverse complement strand
GGCCCGACAGCCAACCGGCCGCCGGCAAGGAGCCGTCGCCACGGCAACCGCCGCCGCCCCCCACCGCCGCCCGCGGCAGGGCGGGGCCGCGCGAGAGAGAGGCGGGGCTTATGGCGCTCGGCTCCGCCCCTGCCCGCCGAGCCCGCGGGACGGAGGGGAGGGGGCGGTGACGCCGGGGCTCCCCCAGCGGGGAGCGTTTTGCTCCCTGTTTTACTGTTTGTGCGCATTTTTGGGGTAGGTTTGGACCCCAGCGTGTCACCCTTCATCCCTCAGGATCTCCAACCCAGCCCCGACATGAGGGATGGCAGCGCTGGCACAGACCAATTTTGAATCCTGAACCCTTTGGGAATGGCTGGGATGGGAAGCAATGTGATGGGGATGGGAATGGGGATAGGATGGGGATGGGAATGGGGACAGGATGGGGATAGGAAGGGAATGGGATAAGATGGGAATAGGATGGGAATGAAGATGGGATTTGGAATGGAATGAGATGGGAAGACGTGCAACAGGGAGAGTGGCGTGCATGGGGGAAAAGGTGAGTGATGGGAGGTACCAGGGATGGAAAAGAGAGTGAGGACAGAGATGGAGGGAAGAGCAGAAGGAGACACAAGAAAGATGAGTAAGAATTGAGAAAAGAGGGAAATGAGGCTAGCAGGCCACAAAAAGCTGGGAAAAAGGAAAAAGAAGGCAGTGCAAAGGATAAGGAAGAGGGGAAGAGAAGGGGGGGAGGAAAATTCTGCAAAAGGTGCATGATCACAGAAACCTTCACTCTTGCACCACTCATAACACTTAACAAGGTGCAGGGCAGGAGGGAGCGGAGAAATCCATGGCAGGTGTAAGAGCAAGCTCACCTGCAGAGGGGCATGGGTGCCCTGAAACACAGGCATTCCCAGAGCAGGAGTGTTCAATGCCCACCACATCTTAGCGTGGAAGCCTTTCAGAGGGGGCCTGCAGCCCTCCATTATCCCCAGGTAACCCAGTGGCCTTAATCTTGCCCTTCCCCAACTCCCAGATGTGGAGAGTCTGATGCATTTGGGATTAATTTTGGTTTTGCATCAAGCCTCCCAACCTCCAGCACAACTTCAGATGATAGTTTTCAGCTTTTTCCCACACCAGAGCTCATCCTATCCCAGCTGCCAGCCCCTCAGCATGGCAGCCACCTAGAGCATCTCTCCTGCTGACGTCTGCTCATTTGCTGCAGTGATTTATCAGGGTCCTGTCACAGGCCTGGGGACCACTGATTTGCGAGGGCTCTTACCCACGCTGAGATTTATCCGGCAGCGACAGCAGTGCATGCAGCAGCGATGCTCACTGATACCATCTCTTAATTATGTTTGCAGAAAACCCTTTAATGAATAGAGCTTTAGTGCCCTTCATCTGAAACTTCACACTCAGCAACCTGCCCGGCGCTGACCTCAGCGTGAGCCAACTGCTATGGCACAGTTTGACTTACATTTAGCAGGTCACCAGCTTTTTAATGCATTACCTTTGCAGGCTTGTTCCAGATAAAATCCCTCCAGGTCTGAGCCTGCTCCCACCACAATCAGAGGCATTGACTTCAATGGGAACAGGCATGAAGGTGGGTCTTTGCAACTTCAACCCTTTGAATACCATTGGGCTTCCAGAGATAATGTGCAGCACAGGGGAGGAGAACAGATTAAGAAATAAATGTTGTCTTTATTATTTGCTGGATGCATTGCATGAAATATGTACCATGATGTATAATAACCAAATATCTTCTGATATGGCAGCTTGCAAATTCAGTGGCTGAAAATCACTAGTGATCCCCCCCTTCCATGTGTACCTTGGAGAATTTTTTACCCACCAATAAATGCTATTTATTGGTATTAAACTAAGAGAGATAATAGCAAGGGAGGTAGAGCAGAGGCTGGACTCCCTCTTACTCACCATTGCCATGTTCTCTAGCAACAGCTCTGTTCAAATATCTGATTGACAAAACCCTGCCTCCTGTTATCAGACATGCCTTGGGACCACACTTGGCAACACGGCAGTGTTTCATTGCTCTGCTGGGACTCGGGGCTTTCCAACTCCTTGAAACATTTCCTAACTCTCAGCTCTACACAGGCAGGGGCTAGGAGAGGAAGGCAGAGAGGAAGAAAGGGCAGGAGAAGACTTAAATGAAAGAGGAAGGGCCACTGCTGCATTCTACCCATGGGCTGTAGGGCAGGTAGGAGGAACACAGGCAGCACATCCCAGCTGAAGAGGGATGCCAACCCCAGCTGATCCCAGCCTCAGGTCTGGATCCTGGTCCCCGTGCCTCACTTGCAGCAGGCTGCCACATTCCCCTCATCTCTCACTCTTTTCCAGGAAAGAGTTTGCATTGTGATTTTCCCCCATGCTGTTGTAACTAGGAAAAAATAAAAGAAGCAATGTTATTTGCATTTTTAAACCAAGCAAGGAGAAATCGGGAGTGGGCTTTCCGCCAGTGCAGTCTGGCACTTGCTTTGTTGGGAGCATATAGAATAATTTATAAATAGCTTGGTGAGTTAGTTTTTTTTTTTTTTTAATATATAATTATACTTTTAAAGATCCTGAATTGCTGGGGAGAAGGAGTCTTCAAAAGAGGCTTTAGAAAGAGAGTCTTGCAGAGGGAAAATTTCCTTTAATGGCACTCACAAAATTGGAAAGAGGAGGGTTTTCCATAGTGGGAGACAATGCAGGACTCCCACAGACAACTATTCCCACACCTCTCTTCCCACCTTCTCCCCAGGCAGCTGACTTTTAAGATGCCTGGATATTTAGGGGGCTCGGTTTGTCACAGGAGTGGATGCTTTAGAAGCACAACCCTCCCTGGTCTCACGAGCAAGGCAGGACTTGCTGAGCCTGGATCATAGGGTGGGTCAACGTCCAGGGGAGCAGGGAAGGTAAATTTATTTTCTCTCCATCTAAACCAAAAGAAATAATGCCTGAGCCCAGGGGTCTGAGAGCAGCAGCATGCCCCTGACCTCACAAAAGCTACTTTCTGCCACTGAAAAGGCAGCAAGAGCATCGTTCAGGGAAATGGCTGCTCTCTGCATCTCCACTGCCCTGCCCAGACCATGGTTCCAGCTCTCGAGGGAGGACAAGAGGCTTCACCACCATGTGGAAAGGAAGGGGAGGAATGAATATATAGGGAAGTAAAAGCAGGTCAGGGGTGAGCTTGGCGTGAAACGATGAGGGGATTTAGTAAATCACACAGAGATGATGCCCTGCCTGACAGGATCAATAGAGCAGCAGCCCTGGGCTTCGGACACCCTCAGCATCCACCAACCAGCCCCGAATGCTCCCATTATCTGCTTCATCAATACTGGTCTTGAGAAATGTGATCAATATATTAGATTTCCCAGAGACAGTGGTGCAAAATGCACAAATCCCCAGGCAGCCTGAGCTGGAGCTATTGATTTTTCACATATTCTCCCTCCCCACCCAGTGTTGGTATTGGACAAGGGTGTGATGATGAGCATCAGGAGCTGGGGGAGGTCTCAATCCCTGGGCCAAAGACAGTACACAAGGTTAGACCAGGAGTGGCACAGCCCAATCCACTGGGAATTGTCAGGGTGTTTATAAACCCAGGCAAGATGCCTGCAGCAGGTTTTTTAAGCCAGGAGGAGCAGTGGTTTTCAGGCAATACTAATGCACTGTATAGGCCTGATTCCAGTGGCAGTGATGTCAGTACTGACCTGGCCTCTTCCAAGTGCTGTCCCAGCAGCCATAACCTCCTGCAGCTCTTCTGAGCAGGGTAAGATGATGCTTTCATCCCTGTTTCAGCAGGAGCCAGGATGAGACCTGCCAAGAGGGGACATGCCTGCTTCTGCCTTGGCTGCAAATGGGTCACTTTACCCGCCATCTGAATTTGATCCATCGGGACTTGAAACCATCACAGAGGTGGATTTAGGACTCAGGTTCTCCAGCAGCCAGCCCCAGGGATGGGAGACCCCTGTCCCCAGCTGCAACCACATGTCCATGTGGGTCTTTGGGCAGTAACCATGCCCTTCTTGGCTTATTTATTTCTTCACCTGCATTCTTCAGGGCAGGATTTGGTCCACACATTGCTCAGCCCATGTCAGCATGCCTGATCTTAAGAATCCCAAGGTTGAGCAACAAAGTGCCCCTGGCTGCAAGCCCACCTGTAGAAGCACAATTGCTACCGAAATGTGTATGGGTGCAGAAACATGGAGCAAAAAGCCAAAGTGGCAGCATCTCCCTTTTGCCAGGAGCCTGCCCCGTGGGGGGATCAGGGCTGCCTCTGCTTGTCATCTGACCCCCTCAGCCAGGCTGACCTTTCCCGGGCTGAGTCACAAATAACATGCATGGCTGCTCACATAGGCCTGGAAACCCAGCCAAGGAGTAAGAAAAAAAACCATCTTCCCAGACAGTTTAGGTCAAGGTGTCCCTGCCAGGTCAGTGCCAGCCCTCTCCTGTGCTGTGAGGGGTGCAGTGTCCTCCAGTGCCACAGAGGGACAGCCCCGAGGAGCTGTGCTGATGGTGCTGGGCTGAGAAATCGCTGAGCTGTCTTACAACTGGGAGCAGATGGGGGGTTTCACGCCCTTTGCTGACACGTAAGTGATTGCTCCTGGATCATTTCCAATACTTATATACATGTCTGGTTTAATTTATGCACACTTGCTTTGTGCGAGAAGACAGCAGCTGACCGGTGGTTAAGAAAAATGAACACCTCAAAAAGATCTAAAATTAAAGAAGAACAAGAGCTGCTTCCTTTGAGTCCTGGAGCTTCCTGGGCTGCTTTCAGGAGAGACCTCAGAAGAGCTTCAGCCCTCCTGCTCTGTCCCTGAGACTGTCCCACTGCTAAATCCCCGTCCTTGCTGGTTTGCAGCTGGAGAGAGTGCAGCGTCCGTCTGTCCCCAGCACCTGTCCACATCTGTGGCATTGCCCTGCCATGCTCTAGGGCAGAATGGACCCTTATCCCTTCAGGATGTTTGCCAGGGGACAGGGGCTGGTAAAGTGCCAGGTAGCCTTGGAACTGTCCCCATGCTGTTTACCCCAACCTTGCCTGCCTCGTTAAACATGCTCTCACCTCCCCATCACTATCCTGGCTCTTGGCCCCTTCCCAAGGGGGATGTACCAGGCAAGGGGGGGGGAAGGAAGGGCGGCAGCACCCCATGAAACAGTGGGAAGGGAGTTGACCTGGAACAAGAAACAGCATCCCCAGAGCTGGCACAGCCAACACCACTGTCATGCTGGAGTCGCAGCAGGTCACAGAGGAAACACGAGATATCAACCCATCTCAGTGTATCGCTGCTGCAGGCACCAAGTTGGCACAAGCACAATAAAGTGTCAGGGCTGCGCTGGCAGCGGCACCATGCCCTTTGCACGAGTGATCAGATCCCTCCCTCCCCCTGCCCAGGCAGGAGCCTGCACCGAGCCACTATCTCCCTCCATCTGCTCCAGAACCAGCTGGATCCAGGGGTGTGGGTTAGGCTTGGGGCAACCACCCTGTTCTGTGCCACCCCTGTGGTTGGTGGGCTGTGGATGGACAAATGTCAGGGTTGTGCCTTGTTGCTGGTAAAAAGATGCTTTACATTTGGCAAGTGGTCCCCTCTGGCAAAGGAGAAGAGGCTGTACCGCTGTGTGACACCATGCATTGGTGTAACCACACGCTGGAGGACATGTCACTTCAATTCTCTGCACTAAACCTGTGTCCCTTAACCAGCATGGCTGTAATGGCAATAAAAAGCTAAGTGCAGGTGAGGTTGATGTGTGTGGTCATAATAATGGCATAAATCTCCAAAGCTGGCTGGACTTTCTGAGAGGTTTTGGAAATCCTGCTGTAGCTTTGTGGGTTTTTTTTACCAACCTCTGAACCTTATCAAAGTGCACAAAAGGCCACAGGCTTCCTATCTGCAAGGGCCATGTTAGGAAAACAATTGCTTCTCCTGCCAAACCTGATTTGACCCTGCCTGGCTTGAGCCCCGCATCATGAGCACCCTTAGTGTGGTCAACTCCTCCTGATGCCCCCTATGCCATTGCAAGGGACAGACCTTGTCCAGAGTGAGTCTATTTGGCAATCTCATGGGACAGTGCTAGGTTAGGTTGTTTCTCCATGGAGAGTCTTGCTTGGCCTGGAAGGAATTGTGTGTCCCTAGGTCTTATTCCATTACGCATCAGGGCTGAGTGTGAACCGTCCATAGGCACTGTAACCTATGGCTCCAAGTCCTGCAGCCTTGGGACAGATATCAGATTGGAAAGAATTGTTTAAAGCAAGAGGGGACAAGGCCCTAAGTTCCTTTTACTACCAGGGCAGAGAGTGAGAGGTGGCACAGCAGCTGGGTTCCTAGTCCAGCCATGGGCTTGGGGGTGGCTGGGCTGAGTTCATGCTGGAGTCTCCACATCTGCTCCCAGCCAGCTGCTTGGAAAACAATGTCTCTGGTCTCTGATGGCAGCCACGGTCCAGACATGGCCTGGCTTTGTTCTTGCCGTAGAAATTTGTCCTGGTGCTGCAAACCACTTGTATGTGGAAAACCCTCAGCTTTTCTCAGTGCCTCTGAGCAATGCCAGAAGATTTGGTAAGGGTCTCCCCTAAAGCCTGAGACCCCTGTCCCTCGCAGTTCCTTTCTGGCTCCAGACATTGTCATGATTTCATGTCTGTCATTAATTAGTCTAAACTCCTTCCCTTGCACACAGGGACCACTGAATAGGCAGGGACAGGGGATCTGATGCTTGGCTCATCCTCAGCAGGGCAATGAGAAGGGGACATCAGGTGCCCCCTTCCTCTGAACCACCCCAGCCTGCCTGGTCAGGACCCGCTGACCTGCAAACCGCACCCTTCCAGCTCTGTTTTATGGCCAAAACAAACCATAAATCTCTTTCTGCAGAGCTGGAAGGTGCAATTGCTTTTCTGCGGTGCAGGTTTTTCCTTGCACGTCTTGTAGCATCACGTGAGGGAAATCTGTAAGTAAAAGTCAGGCTGGAGCCATTTATAACGGCAGTGCCATGACTGTTACTGCTGACAGCTGCAATTACAGGCACTCCCTTCGATCGCTCCTTGCTGAGGGAGAGTGGAGCCAGCACCAGAGTGGGGAAGGAGTCAGAAGCAGCTTTTCTGGAGCTGCATCCCCTCTCTGGTCATCCTCGTCACTCATGGGCAGTGCTCAGGGAGGGTTTGAGGGGGGAATGTACAATGGGGAGTAACCCCTAGTAGGGAAAGTTTAGGGAGAGATGCAGAATGCTTCCCAGTATGGAGAGAACATCAGCTGGTGCTCACCTCCATGGGCAAGGAGATCAGTTGGTGCTCCCCTCTGTGAGGCAGGACTGCGGATGACCTCAGGGCTATGCAGGGATAGGCAGCAGGTCCAAGCGACTGCTGTGGAGAAATGCTGCTGGTGGCCCCAGATAAACCCAAGATGGGCTGCAGTTGAGGGTTGCATCCCTGACAGATCACTGCTGGGCACTTCTTTCCAACACCAGGGTCTAGATCTCCTGCCTCTGAGATGTTCAGTGTGTGCCAGGCAGGTAGGCACCAGGGTGCCATCAGCCACAGTGTCAGAGATGCTGGGGATGCTGGTACCAGAGGGATGCAGAGGACCTTACCTGAGAGAAATTAAAAGCAAAATGAGGGACATCTGTGGCCTTGCAGTGACTGGGCAGTGACAAATGGAGCCATTACTTGCTGTCTGCTGCCATGGGGAGATGTGAGACAAGGGGGAGCAGGCAAGAATCAGGAGTGTAGGGGCAGCAGCCAAACCTCAGCAGGGCTTTCTTGCTGAACACTTTGGCCCTGTCCTCTCTACACAGTCTCTGGGGAACTGAAACATCCAAAAGCGAGCTAAATTTGTTAATTAGCTTAGGTAAAAAATAAAAAACAAAACAAAAAAACCCCACAAAATAACAAAAAACCTTAATAAGTGACTTTTTATTTTGCTGTTTTCAATGTATAACACCCGGGGTTTTGTTTCAAAACGAAGGGCTCTGCTGAAGTTTTTGCACATGCGTGAAAAAAAGAAGGAAAAGAGGCTGGAGGGAGCAGGGTGATGAGTAAAAGGGAACAAAAATGAAGCTTTCTGCATATGTTTCACACCAAGTAGAACACTCTAGGTCAAACAAACAGTTTGTCCTTAGGTTTTTCGTTTGAATTTAGAAAACAAAATACCATAAAGAATCTCACCTGACTGCCCCAAACTGAAAAGACTTAGTGGTGAAATGTCTCTCTCCATGGAAAGATCCACTATTTGCACAGCTCCAGCTGCAACCTTTGAACCGCTGGCCGGCCACTGTGTTGCAACCATGCTGTTGCTGGTTTATCATCCCAGCAAGGCTTCAGACACACTCAGAGAGCAGTGCTTGGCACCTGGAAGAGGAGTTTTTCCATCAGCATTTAAGAGGTTTAATGATGTGCTGGTGTGAGGGGAGATTTATGCACTTCTGAGCAGGGTTATGCATTCCTTTTCTGTCGCGGCTCCTGATTTGTATTCATAACGGCACGGGAATTTGTGGAAGGAGGAAATCGATGTTTTATTGATATCTAAAAAACCTATATGATGGATGTGCTAATTATACGTTTTTCTCCCAGATCCCCTTTATTATACACAAACAAACAGCTCTGGTGTTGTAATGAATGCAGGTAAAATGTGCAACGGAGCTGAACTCCATGGAGGTGATGCATGCGAGGGAGACTTTGCTTATGCCAGGGCAGATACCTCAGCCCTTTGTTTAGCTTCTTCCCCAGCCAGCATTGAATTTTGGTTTCACACTGCCTATGAGTCCATTTCCATTTCATAGAAATCACCTCCCTTGTCAGGGACAGAGGGGCACAGCTCTCACAGCCACTCTGCAGGCTCCTGGCTGCTATGGCATCCATCATCTGCCCAAAATATTAAGCATGGGGCATGTCTGCTCTGCCTTGTTAACAGGGGGCACATGCACAGGGTGAAAAATGAGCAGGTTTTATCTTATCTCTCTGCTAAAGTGGTGGGCATGTGGAGTAGAGGGACAGCAGTGGGTGGTCATCTCCCCTTCTCCCTCTCCTACTGCAGGGGCAAAGGCAATCTGGGTGCTATGACATGTATTGTGTGTAGCAATAAATGCAAAAAATATCCCTATTCCAGATGGAAATCACAGCTCGAGGCAACCACACACCTCCCAATCCCTGCCTGATGAGACAGGCACTGCTCCAGACTAAGCCCCATGCAAACACCCCTCCTGCAGGTCCACGCAGGGAAGGATGATAGCTCTGCTCAACATGGAGAGGTGGCTGTACTCCAGGGTCTGCTTTCTGGGGACACGGGGTGTGGGGAGCCACCAGAGCAGCAAAAGGACCTTCTTGGTGCAGGACCCAGCATAGATAGAAGAGGTTGTAACAGCACAGAAGAGAAGGTGGGATAAAGCACAGAGCTGGACACATCGTACCAGTATGCTGCCTGCCAGAAACCTGCAGCAAGGCTTGGCTTTTCACAGTGAGGACTTCATGGTCTTAAGAGCCAAGAGAAAATTTCTCAACCATCAGCCTCATGTCCCAACAAGAGGAGGCTTTGGCAGGCAGCTGTCCCCCATGCAGCCCCAGCTTCATCAGCAGGCAAAAACTGGCCAAGCCTGGGGCTCCCTGGCTTTGGGAGGGCTTGGGGTGCCTCACAGGGATATCTGGTAAAGGCAAAGGGTAGTCCAGGAATTCCCACACAGGGATGATGGGAGGCACAATGGGGAGGAGGCTGCTCCCCTGAGGGAGAGGGTGCAGGAGGCAAATCTTCCAAGAAGAAGTGAGGAGGGAGACAGAGGAGATGAGAGCAATAAGATGAGGACACACACAACAGGTAGCCTGGAGGAGCTCAGGAGACTGGAGGGAACATTCATTAGGCAGAGGTGTAACTCTGCCTGCAGCAGAGCTGGGTGGGGGCTGTGCCACAGGAGGGGAGTGTGCCCAGGCTAGCCCTGCTTCCCATGCCCCTTGTCCTCAGGAGGGCATGTGTGTCCCCAGCCTGCATCCTCCCTCATAGACAGGTGCCTCCCACAGTAATATGCACAGCCACAAACAAACCAGCTCTTAATTGCCTCTTTCTCCTTTTGTTGTGGGAAGAAAAAAAAAAGGTAATCATAGCTTAGCTCACAGGGATCCCTTCAGATGTTCCTTTCAGGCTGGCCAGGGTTTGGTGTGCACAGTGGCCTTAGCCCTCTGCAAAGGGACAATGACAGGTCTCCAGGCTGACTGGCAAGATAGAGATGATAATTACACAGTGATATTTTTTCCCTGCTCGGCACTGCTGGTCACAGCCTGTTATTGTGTCTCTGTGATCCCAGCACAGGCCGTGGGACTGACCCACATACACAGCTCATGTGAGGACCCTGCAGGATTTTCTCTACCGCTCAATGCCTGTAATGCTTATGGCTTTCTGTGCTCTGAAGCCAGGGACTGGGACAATGGGCCAAATTTGGCCCAACTCATACTGGGGTAACTGGGGTTCCCCCAGCCCTGCACTGCTTCATGTTTGCAGGGGGAGGCTGGTGCATCCAGAAGAGGGGGCATTGGCACTGGCATCCCCCGAGTCCCAGTCGTGTCCTCCTCCAGGCTGCTGGGGACCAGCAACATCATCCCACAGAGCAGGCGCAGCGTGTCTGAGCCCAGCATCCCCATCCTCAGTGTTTCCATGCCAGGCTCTGAAAACCTCCCCGGGTGTCTCACATCAAACCTGCTCCCACGCCTGACAAAGCAAGGGGGTGGAAAGAAGGATCAGACCCTTGGTGCAGTTGCTCTTTAAAACAAAAAGCAAGGAAAAAGTGAGAAAGGTCTAGTAAAAGCTCTAAGTGCTCTAGCAAAGAAACCCAGCAAGATAGCGAGGCCTCTCTCACCATGGAGATGAGCTGGGTAGCGTGCGGAGGCCGTGTACTTCAGTTAATTTGTGGGAAATACTTTTCTGAGCTATTCAAAGAGGGTTTCATCCTGACAGCCTGACTAGCTGCCTGTCCCTTGCTGAATGTCAGCAGGCTTGACCAATGCTTCCCCATGGCGAGCAAGGCTGGTTAGGGTGGCACAGCCAGCTGGATGGAACTGAACAGCTTCTGGTGGAGAATGGCAGGGAGGATGAGATTGCTGTAAATATTGCAGTCTGTTTATGATGCTGAGTGTTAATCACACACTAGAGAGGAGCTATTACATTGTATTTGCAAGTGACAGATCCACATTTTTTCTGCCTTTCACCCCCTTCTTGTACACACAGCCCAGGGACAGGGACATTGCCATGGCTTGGTGGCCCAGTGGGAGAATAGTTGTGGCCCTGCTGGGCCACGTCCAGCCTCTCCAGCTTGCTGCCTTGGCTGTGTTGGGGCTTTTTCCCTCCTAGGTAAAAACTCTTGCACCCAATGAGGCTGTGGAGTGAGTAAGAGACTAAAAGCCAGTTTATTTCAGGCTCTGATGGAAGGTCTTTCCTTCACAGCTCCTGCCATTTCCTCCTGCAAGCCCCAGGATGGAAAGACAGGGGCATGCATTGCTCACAGGCTGCACAAGTGAGGGGACACACTGTAGTGTCTGGGACACAGCCAGGAGACCACAGGCAGCAGTGCAGATGGAGCACATCACGCACAGGATGCACCTTCAACCTCATTGTCCTTCATCATCCCCCTCCTCCTTCATTCTCATCCTTGTGCCCCGGAGAACGACAGCATATCCGACACCCTAAAGGACACAAAGACCTCTAAAACTAGGGTGCAAAACCCCAGTTTGCCCCTCTTCACTACCAGTGTTCTCACCCCCAAGGACAGCGTCATGCCGTGGGGCAGCCTCCCGCACGACGCGGCGGGTCGGGGTGACCAGCGTGCCCCTGCCGAGGAGGAACGCGTCAGGGCGCTGCCAGGGTGGCCAAGGTCTCCCCAGGGCACTCAGGGCTGCCATTTGCCGAGGCCGGGGGTGGAGGAGGGAGATGGACTGGACAGCTGTGCCGGGGAGGGGGGGAGAACTTTCCGCCCGAAGTAGACACCGGGCTAAATATAAATCGCCTTTAGGCTGGCGCTTGGCTGGGACCCCCTGGGGCGGCGGTAGGGCGGGCAGGGCCACCCCACGGCACCCTGCACCGGCATCCCGGGAGGATGCCGGCTGCCGCCCGCCGCCCGGCACCCTCTAGCCCTCCGCGGCTACTACGGAGGGTTCCCCGCGCTGCGCTCAAGACCGGCGCAGCGGGCGGCCTGCGAGTGCCCTCCAGCGGCAGCGTGGACGCGGCGGGACCCCCTTCCCACACCGCCCAGCTGCCGGCACCGATGGCACCGGCCCCCAGTGCAGGACCTCAGGGGGTGCGGGTATCAGCCAAGCGAGAAGGCGGGCTTAGGGGCGCAGGGTGCTCGGGTTGTTGTTGAGGGAGGCGTGCTTGCGTTTGGCAAAGGTTATAAAATACGTGCGGATGCGAGCCGCCCCCCCGCCAGCTGTTTCCGTTTAACCACCACCAGCAGCTGTCGGCGAAGGGTTTATAAAGCCGAGCTTGGGGGACGTGACTCCTCTCTGCTGACATGTTGCCCCTCTTGGACCGGTGGCCGCTTACCGGAACCCTTGGGAGCGGCTCACGTTTCCCGCGGACGTCCCGGCCCCGCGTACCGAGGCGTGAGGGGGAGCAACGCGGCGAGCGCACCTGGGCGGGCGGCGGGCCGCCATGGCGTCGCCCCCGCTGGCGGCGGCAGCGGCGGTGGTGGCGGCGGCCGCTGGGAGCGGCGGCGAGGACAGCTCGGGATCCGAGGAGACGGGGTCGGCGCCGCCGGGCCGCGACTTGGCTGCTCTGTTCGAGCAGGCGGCCGAGCGGTTGCCTGCGCTGCTGCCCGCCGCCAGCAAGGAGCAGCTGCTCTACCTGTATGCCCGCTACAAGCAGGTGAGGCGGGACCGGAGCGGCCCGGTCAGACCAACGGCCCGAGCTCGGGCACCCCGCGGCCAGCGCCTGACTGTGGGCGGGACGTGAGGCCCGGGCGAAGGAGTTGGGCGAGGGGTGGCCCGGGACCCGGGGTGCCGGGCCTGGGGCTCTCCCGGGACCACGGGCAACGGGCCTACGTGGCTGCTGCAAGAAATGGGATGGTGCCATGAGGGAAAGGTGTTGTCAGGAAGTGTGAGAAATGGAAGTATGGGGAGGTTTCAGTCCACCTCCATTGAGTGCTGCTGATTTTGCCTGTGGTGATGGCAGACACTGTCTGGAAGGACAGAGTCCTGCTAAATTTGTCACGCTGGTTGTCTTTCCTTACTGCTGCCCCTTGCTCAGCGTAGGCCCCCCTAAGGCTGACTGCTGTTGACCAGGCATCAGTTTGGCTTGTGAAGGATGTGCCTGTGTAGATCTGTCTGTGGAGGGCTTTAGAATGGACTGGGAAATTAAACTGTTTTGTTCTAGTTACAATGTTGAGCATCACTCCTTTTCCCATTGAATTGAGAAAACTCTAGGATGCATCCTCTGGGAATGCAGTGTGGCTTTTTCCTGCTCCTGTGGGAGAAGCTACATAAAGCAAACAAAAAAGCACCAGTTAAGATACAAAGAACTGTAATAATCACATAACCTGGACAAGCAAACAAAAAGTTGGAAGTATTGCTACACCTAGAAGACTAAAGAATAAAAGTACAATTATGAGTCAAGTATGTGGCAAGAGTTGCTGCCTTGACTTGAAAACTGAATCCCATGCGTTTGGATTGTCGAAGTTGCGTGTGCACATCTTCCCCATGATCTTCCTCCTTTGTCCTACTGCTGCCGCTTAGAAGTGCTTTCATTTTTTAATGCAGTGCTTAATTATCTTCTAAGCTGGTTGCTCCTGGGCTATGCTTTGTGGACCATTAATTGTATTAAAAGCAGACTGGTCGCACGAGGTTTTCTTTTCAGATTTTTTCCTAGTGCTTAAACAGTTCTCCAGGTTTCTCTTTCACTTCTTAAGAAAAAGGAGGGTAGAAAAACATACTATAACTTTTAAGAATATCAAGACTGTGCCTGGGATGAGATGAAGATAGGGGGTTTTTTGCTTCTGTAATTTTTTTGTCCATGTCTTCAGGAGATTTGTGGTAAATAGGAGCTTATTTTTCTCTCTGTTGCAAATGCTTTGTAACTGTCCTGGGTGGAAATAGGAAGACATTGCTTGCTTATCAGCTTGTGACTGTTAACAGACTCCAGAGTGCATTCAGATGTTAGCTCCGTAAGACCAATAAGGTGTTTAATGTCAAAAAATACTTAAATTGGAAGTTATTTCACAACAGTGAATAACTGATGCAAGTCAGAAAAAGCTGATAATTAACATGATACCAGCACAGATATCCAGCTGCCTTCAGCTGAGGGGAACGGGGCACCTCTGTTCTCTTGTCCCTGGCCAAGCAGGATGCAATAGCGAGTGCCTTTGTGCTCCTTGGTTTCAGGCTGTGCTTGTCTTCTGGGTTTCCATGCCATTGGCCACCCAGTGCTGGCCATAAAGGTGCCATCCTTGTCACAGAGTGCCTGGCAGGGTACTGCTGGCAGTGGAGATGGGAGAAGTTTTCCAGCACAGCTACTGCAGGATTGTCCTGCGAACTTTGAGTTTTGCAGCATTTAGGGCTTTAAATCAAAACAAGGGCACTTAATGCAAGTTTCCTCTATTTAATTATAGCAGCTGTACCAGTATGCATAATGGGCTGCTAATATATTACGCCGATGGACAGTAGTAGCTAGTGCACAAAGGTGCTGACTCAGATCTGTCCACTGGCCTTGATTTGGCGTCCTTGTCTTTCCTCAGTTCAGTGTTTTATGTTGCTAAGAGCTTTGATTTAAGATACAGCACCATCATAAAAGGGGTGACAGCAACAGCTGAGCTCTCTGTTAAAATCCTGTGTATTATTTATTTCAAACTGTTTGGGTATATAGGCATTTCCCTGGAATTTTATTACCTTTTATTGGAGGCCGTTTCAAGATTTTATTACTTTTCTCTCTGATTTTGTTTATGTGTCAGAGACTTGAAAATAAGGGAATTGCTTAGTTGTCATTTCCAGTGAGGTTTTTTAGAAGATTTTGCTGAGTTTATGACTCTGCCCCAGAAGAGGAGGAAGAACAGACTAGTTGGTAGGGCTCTGGACTGGGACTGATCTTTTTCTCCTCCAACTTCATGTGGCTTTGTGCAAATCACTTGTCTGTGCTTGGAGTCCATAGTGGTGAAGATAGCACTTGCCTGTCCTGTTGAGGATGCAAAAAACTGAGGTTCAGAAAGAGTAGTAATGGAGACCAATGTGGTGGTGAAAGAGCACCCAGAACTTGCTGGAAATGATCAGACTGGAAAAAAGCCTCCCCTACCAGGAGGGTGTGCTGGTGCCTAAGTAAATGCAGAGAGGTGCAGGCAAGCTGGAAACCCAGTGCTGCTGACAAAAAGGGCTTTATGCTGTCTATGGTAAGTGTAGGTTCAAGAATATAATCCAAATTTTTGCATAACATCTTTCAAAAATTGTAGAATATGATGCCACAAATCTGCCCCAATTGAGGGAGTTTCTGCCTGCTGCTTCCTGTTGCATGGAGTGATGTGATGGCACTGACTGGGCATCACCAGCATCACACTCTGTCTCTTGTGGACATACAGCCCTTTGGGTGTCAGGGTCAGGATCCCTTGCCTCTGTGGTTGATGTTTGTTCTTGCTTACACCCTACTTTCAGTCAGTTGAGTACAAAGCTTTCCCACAGCTTGGGGATTGTTAATGGGGCAGAGCTTTGGGCAGGAACAGGCAGGAATTCCTGTCTTGCCAAGGACATCTTCCTTGACCTGTGTACAGTTAGAGCTTAGTCCTGCTGTCCACGGAGTTCAGTTCTTGTTACTGCTGTATGGGGAGGCTGCAAATGTGATTCACTGTACAGGATTTACAGTTGGGTAAGAATATTTGGCTAGAACTGCCTGCTCAGAAAATGTCCTAGTTGAAAAATTACCCAAGAACTGTTTCACCACCACCACCAGGGGTGGGATCAGTTGTGGAATAATGGGCAGGAAGAATCTCCAGGTTTTTCAGAGTCTGGAGCAGCAGCTGAAGTGTGAGGATGGTGTGTGGGACTAACATGTCTCTGAGATGTTAGAGGTTGGTCTTTCCGAGCACTCTTCTGAATGTTGTGACCTTCAGCTCTCAGGTGAAGGTTTGATCTAAGGCTTCTAAATTTCCATTTTGGCTGCAAATGGAGATGTCTGCAGACACTTCACATTTGGAACTGCCTGGGTCATCTTTGTATGATTCATGAGTATAATGCCTGCGAGTGTCTCTGCATGCAGGAGCAATAGTAGGAAAGTATTTAGTGAATTCTGTCTGTCTTCATTTTCTTAGTGCACTGATAAACTGTAAATGGGGAGAGCTAAGCATCAAGTGACCAGTCAGGCCCCTGGAGACCACCAGTAATTATTTTGTGGACATGGAATGAAAAACTTTTACTTGAAATGCTAATAAGGGCTCTTGTCTTTTTGCTGGTTGTGGAGAAAACCAGCTTTTGAGGGCAGGAGTCTTGCAGTGCAGGGAGAAGCCAAAACTTTTTTATTCTTTCCAACAAAACCACTGCAAGTCTTTTTAATATATCTTAAAATAGCAAACAGGGCACAAGTGCACTTTTTTCCCTCTCTTGATGGATGAAATTTAACTACAGTTCCTTGATTTGTATTACTATTGATGTTACTAACATTCTTTCCTGATGCTGGAACAGTCTTTGAATGCCAAATCTAAAGATAGGAAACTGCTGCCTGTTTTGATGATGGCAGTGGAAAATTAACATTAAAACAGATATTTATTTTTTTTAATTTTATCCAACTTGGCCAATTTTTGCAGGTTAGATTTTTGAACTGCAAAATTGCTGAACAGGCATTTTCCATACAGATAATGAATTT
Organism: Megaceryle maxima; assembly: GCA_024605025.1. NCBI lineage: Eukaryota > Metazoa > Chordata > Aves > Coraciiformes > Cerylidae > Megaceryle > Megaceryle maxima. Next base: position 797 of record JANHGN010021574.1, on the reverse strand, counting down.
GCATTTTATTTCCATGTTTGTTTTACTTTTTAAAAACAAGTGGTCCAATCCACCTCTGAGCACAGGAGGAAACATTTTCCCTACATGAATTGTGACTGATTTATAGCACTTAGCTGTTCCTAGCCCTTTCTCCCATTTCTTCATATAATGCAATCTGTTGTTTTAAGGGCCAGTTAAGGTGTTCTAATTTGAATTGCTCACTGGGAGACAGTCAGATGTACAGAAAAGTGATTGCAGTTACAGTCACTCGTATCCTCTAACACTTTAAATGAAAACATAACATAAATAATAAATATCTCTCGGCATGGGCATGCTCTCTTTAAAGCCTGATTAATGATTCCATCCGCAGCATAAAATCCCCACCCTGTTAAGGTGAAGAATTTTGAGTTGATTTAAGCATTTCACCTGCCTGAACACTTGAGCATATTTCATGAAACATTTGATGGATGTGGTTTAGTTTTTCTTGGCTAACAAAAAAGTTCACCCAGCAGCCTTTGCCCCCCTCCAGACCATGCCCATCTGTCCTCCCTGAGGTCTGTTGGAACACCCCAGCCATGCTGGTCTTGCATTGTGCTGGGCTGTACCTTGTGTTACAGGGCCTTGCTGTGGTAACTGCTTCCCGTGGGCTATTCCATTTGGAGCTGTGTCTCTGCACTGGCTTCTACAGTCTTTCATACATCATTGCTGTGGATATGGATCTCTTTCATTTTGAAAAAGAAAAAAGTAAAAAAACACCCCCCCCGCCCCCCCAAAAAAACCAAAAAAAACCAAAAAAAAACCCCACAAAAAAACCCCCC
>JANHGN010021572.1:42702-56136 GCA_024605025.1 Megaceryle maxima | reverse complement strand
TTCTTGTGCCCTTGGTCCTGAATGGAGATCCCACTAGAACTGCTGCAGTATTCAGCTTCGCAACAGAGAGTACTGAAAACTGCATTTAGGGCTTGAGGAGAGCATAGCTGAACTCCATATTATTAATATGTTTTTCACCTCTTGAAAAGGCAGTGCTCTTATATGGACTGCTGTATTCCTAGATTGTTTTACTTTGATTATGGGCTGATGATGCATTTGAAGCACTTGGATTTTCTGAAGCAAGAAGGAGGACGGAGCTCTTTGTGGTGATTATAAGGCATATCATAAATGTCTGCTGTAAGGCATGTGCAGATTGATGGAGAAAGAATATCACTAACAGAATTGGATTTTATCAAGCAGTTTAACAAACGCTTCATTATAGTCTGTGTGGTCCCTTTTTTTTTTTACCCACATGCAATGGATAAATTTGCATGTGAAAGGTGGTGGTTAAAACTTCTTAGTCTCTAACAGCAAAAGCAGCTTGTTTCTGGTTGACCTCTTGGTGACCAGCTGTTACAGTTGACAGGCTGTGCAGATATCCAGTCAGCAATGTAGGTTTCTTGTTCCTGCAACTGTCCAGAGCACGTGGTATCGTGGCAGATCCTGAGGTGCATGCATACAGCATTTATTTTGGTAGTTTTTCTAATGGGGCTTTCTATCCTCCTGCTTCCTTTAGGAGGAACTAAAAACATTGTGGCTTTCACACAAGAATTTACTGAAATTGGAAGCTTCAGATCCAATGGTTAGAATCTAATTCCCCTTTGTTGATATTCAAGACCTATGGAGGAAGAAAGAAAAATGGAAGGCTGCAGCTGCAGATTTACTCCATAGGGGTCCTAGGAGTAACCTGTGTTTTTTGCTTGTCTCAAAACTTTACTTCATTTCCTCCTTAAATTTCAATAGTATAGGGAAGGCTTATCTTCAAAAAGTTCAGGACACTTTATGAAAGCAGGGGTTGTCCTAATGGGTTGGTTTGAAGACCTCCAATTCCCCAAGCTTTTTTTATTCTATTTCCCTTGATGTTTTGGTTATTCTATTTTCACAATTCCAGTGAAAGAACACAAGGTGGAAGGGTGGAGGTGAATACTTAAGGTGCTTGATTAGAAGGAGTACACATGCAAACAGTGTTCTGTAAAAGTCTGTGAGTTCCATCCCACTCGTAGAAATCATTCTGAAATCTGGAAATACAACAGTTGAAGTAACAACTTAAAGCATGGTCTCCACAACAAGCATATGATTAAGTTGTGCTATTTTATGAAAAGCCTTCAGCTACTAGATATAGCAAAATTATATTGGTGACTATACTTCTGTTAATCTCACTTGCCAGGTGTCGGGCTATTGCACTATGGAGCTGCTGGCATATGCATGATGCATCAGTGACTCTAGATAATGCAAAATTCCCTTAGTTTATTTGTGGATTTTTCTCTTTTATTAGGTATTATTAGAAGCACAGAAGGATTTGGTGGACTACAAAGGACTTGGTATAAGTGTTCTTGGTAAGACTTAAAAAATTCTGTATTATTCAGAATGTAGATGTTTAAAGTGTTTAAGAGCTTTTTATGTTGCTATTTTAGCTCCTTTTCTAATATTTTGTTATGGTAACATCTAGGCCCAGAGGGTCCTTTTCATATGGCTTTTCTACCATTCATCAGGAAATAAAATGATACATAGCCAGATGTTTAGTCATCCTAACCATTGCACTAGAGGAGAAAAAAACAGCTAATCATATGTAAAATATTAGTACTTTGGGATCTTTGGGCATGCATGTGTATATATAGGCAAAATACTAAAATGTCTTTATATACATCTATTAAATACTATATATGTATACACATATTATACACTGATATATGATATGTGTGTATATATATGTGTATATGGATACCATCTATGGTACCTTACCTACTGTGTGGCAAAATGCTTCCAATGTTTTTGGTTAATAACATCCTTCTCATTAGAAAGATAGTGCTGTTCTGTTGTAAGGTGGAGATGTCTCCCATGCTAGATGGGTATCTGGCAGCCCCAGTTGCACAAAAGCTTTATGCAAGATGATGAGCATTTTACTAGTCCTAGAGACTGGTTTCTAGAAGTAGAATGTACACCGGACTCTGCAGGATTGGGATTTTTGTTTCAACTGTACCATCATACACAGGGAAGAAAGCCTACAGATTTAATTAAAAGAATTATTATTAAATGTCCTTAATGTTTAGTTAGGATTACTGCATGAAGAATCCTTGTTTAAAATTTAAAAACACAACAAACCCCTATGCTATATACTTGCCACAGCATTAGTACCAGAGAAGATTCTTAATGTAAAGAAAACTTTCACCTATCTAGGAAGTATTTTTTCATGGAAATGTAGTTGTTTGTGGGGGTAATACAGGCATGTGGATGACAAAGGTGAAGGATGGGTTTGCCTGTACCTGGACAAGACTGGAGGTATAATTCTTGTGGGTATTTAGGCAGGCTCAGCAAAAAATAAAAAGAGTTGGAAATGGGGATGGGAGCCTTCAGGCATTTTGGGTCTGTAGCATGGAAGTTTTAAAGCTTAACACAATTTTTCAGTTGCACTTGCACATTACCATTTTGTTTCATGTTATTTCTTCTTTCCAAAGAAATGAGCCATCGGTCCTCAGATTTCACAAAAATTTTAAATGCAGCTGAAAATCTCATGCGTGAATTGCTGTAAGTGAATTACCTCCTGCTTATTTTTATCTTATTCTTGTGTTAGTTGCACCAATGATGACTAATTTGGAGGCCTTTCCTTAAAATCACCTTTTTGTGTGTTTGGTTTTTTTAGATGCTATGTCTGATAAAGTAGTAATTTTTGGAGGGGACATGGGTCTTCTGTTTGATGCTGATATATTTCAATGTGACAAGGGGCCTATGTTATATTAAGATGTTTTTATGTACCTACTGTACACTGACTGACTTTCAGCTTTCTTCAAGAACTAAGTAGAAACAATAGAAGTCAGTTCTCTAGTGGTATAGAGGTGATCTGTACGTTAGTCATCAGTCTGATTTTACTAACATCAGCTCTATAGATGTGTTTTAGAAACATTGATCAGGAGCCCTTTTCCTATTTGTAGTGTGATGCATATTTTAAAGTTTGAAATAAATATATTGTGTATTAGAATTAATGTTGTCATTGTAGCAAACAATGTGGGTCATGTCATATAAAAGCTTGACTCTCAGTTGCAGACTTATTAGCAGAGGGATTTTAATGAATAATTTGAACAAGTAATTTTTGTGACTGTGTGAACAATGCCTTATGGTACTTGTTCTGCATGTACAATTTGCTGTACCTTCAAATCAAAGGGTCTCAAAGCTGAATTCCACAGAGAGCACTTTGCTGTGAAGTTCTTAGCCTGACAGGAAAGCCATGAAGCTAGCGATAGACAAAATTACAAGTGACCATTAATTCTACTGGAATATTTTACAAGTTGTCTGTGTACTATGATAGCAGAGCTACTGAGGAGTGAATTTATTTAATGCTATGCAACGGGGGTACTGGGAAAGCTTGTTTTCAGCAAATTTGCATCAGTAAAATGTATAGGATTACTCTTAATATTCTATGTTATCTAAAACTATTTCTGAGCAAGTTAATGGGATTTGGTCTAACATCTTGGTAAAGAGTCTTCTAAAATGACAGTGGTCTTCCTCAGTTGCTGTTAAATGCATATTATCAGGTAGTATGCATCCTTTGTCTTCTGGGAATAATATAATGGTTATTTCTTGCATGCAGAAACATACCAGAAAACTACAAAGTTATTTTCCTCCAAGGAGGTGGATCTGGTCAGTTCAGTGCAATCCCACTTAATCTTATCGCTTTAAAGGAGGGAAGACAAGCAGATTATGTGGTTACTGGAGCTTGGTCAGCAAAAGCAGCTAAAGAAGCAGAGAAGTATGCCAAAGTGAATATTGTTAATCCAAAACTAGGATCGTATACAAGTAAGTTGATTATATCCATCCATGTGAATGCTTAGCTTTTTGAATTGCTCTAAAAATTTGTCCAACTCAGCTGTTGGGTTAATGAATGTTAACTAGTTAGAGTTGAGTGCTGGGCAGTCAAAAGATTTCCTGCCACATATCTCTGCTCATTGCTAGGAGATCTGTTTGGTGGCTTAACAAAATGATGAAATTAGGCTAAGTAGATCCCAGAAAATAAGTAGCAATAAGCAAATGTGTATTGGTAGGGAAATGGTCTGGGATGTCTGATTTTTAACTATTTTGAGTTCTTAAGCTATTTGCAGGGCTATTGTGAGGTGTTTAAGGTACACTCAGATTTGCTCTGAAATTTAGAAGCATGTCTGGGATCTTAATCTTGTTGTCTCAGGAGATGAAAGGCCTGCATTCTGCTACCTACTTCTAAAGGTTCCCAAATACTTATCCTCCCCACCTATGTGTCATAACAGGCAGCTGGTTCTGGAATAGAAAAGGCATTTTCAACTCTTCCTCTTGAAGCTTCTTATTGTACATAACATAATCTAAATGAACATGGTGTAGAAGGAAGAAAGAAGTTTACTGTAAGGCACTGGTAATTTTTATAAGAGACTCTAGAATATTTTAAGTGTATAAATTGTCACTGGATCTACTTAAATTATTCTTGGAGCAAGGACACTTGAGTTCTGGTTTCTACTCATGATAGTCATGCTCACGTCTTCTCTCTAGTCCAAATGATTGTATTTGAACTGGGAATAATGGCAACAGGAAAGACAAAGAATATTCCCATATTATTTAGTGCTCTAATAACCAGTTAATATATGAACTTGAAATATAATTTTATATCCTCTGAGGCATAGGAAGGAACTGAACCTATAAATTCCCAGTCCAGGGGAGTGTATTCACCATTTGGCAACTGTAGATCAGGAGAGAGGCAGTAAAGGGGTGGAGGCAACAGCAGCACTTTTCCCTGGTGTTTTGGAAGAGAGAAGAGAGGAAGAGCACCTGTTTGTTCTATGCAAAACCTGTTCTGTGCTGTCAGGGCATGCCTGAATATTGCACGTTGACAGAGGAAATTTTAGTTTTGAAGATCAGTTGCAAAGCTTAAGTGGGAGGTAGGTGGATAACCTCTTGTTCAACTTGGGCAGGGCTAAAATATTTCTGGGGATGCACAGAAACACAGCTGTAGAAGACTTTGCTGTTGAGAATTTAGATAATTTGGTGGTTTGAAAGGCACCAGAAGGAATCTTGTGCTTGAGATTCAACCCAGTGCTTGAGTTCCTCTGAAATCCTCTTTTGGGACCCTAGGGCAGTAGTTTGTAGTCTGGGATTGCAAACTTGATGAAAATCGCTTGAGGAATAAGGGCTGAAAACCAGAAGGGTGTTTGCAAGCTTAATGAAGTCTCGCCACGGAATTTTGGGAATGCACTGGTGTATTTCCATTGCAGATAAAATGTCTTCCTGGTAACAAGGCAGGTAATACTTTATACCACACAATTGCTCTGGGTTTGCATTTAAGTCCTATGTTCAAGTAAAATTGCATGCCAGGAAAATTGTCTTCAGTGACCTTTGGTTTTCTTTTCTGTCTGTCTCAGACATTCCTGACCCAAGCACTTGGAATCTTAATCCAAATGCATCTTATGTCTATTACTGTGCTAATGAGACTGTTCATGGTGTGGAGTTTGACTTTGTACCTGATGTCAAAGGAGCGGTCTTGGTTTGTGATATGTCATCAAACTTCCTGTCCAGACCTGTGGATGTTTCCAAGGTACAGTATTGGACACAGTGGATGCACAAAGGATTTTCAAAATTGAATGCATATAATTGGGTGCTTTGAAGTGTCTGGGTGACCAGAGTGCTGAGCAGTGAAATTAGGGAAGTAATTTTTTGTTAATTTGGTATCTAATGGTGGATACAAATATTAAAATTTAAAATTTGAGATTTCAATGCTTATTGTCTTTTCTTCAGTAAAAACTGTGAAATTGTTCATGTTAATAGCTGTCCAAGATTATTTGTCTAGTGTGTGGTCTTCATTGGTGCTGAAGCTGAAAAAGTATTTTCTGAGTCATATTTAGTCTGTAGATAATGTATATGGCTATAGCAGGGTACTGTGAGTTGGGAGTTTTTGATCCTGCCTCTTACATGGAAAATCTGTAGACGCTTTTAAGCCACTAAAACTTCCTGTGCTTCACAATTATTGTCTGTTTCATAGCAAAAACTGTGTTCTGCCTCAGCATTATCTAATATTTGTAAAGTGTTATGAGTGGGAATAGTTACTGACTAATGAAGTAGTGTGTTGACCTTTCTCAGCTGTGTGTAGCAAAAAGAAGGGGCAATTGTTAGTGCATTCATCTTGGATTTTCCTGATCTGCCTCTTGAATGGGTGGATTGTATGATGCCTCTTCCGAAGTACTAGACTGGTTGAAAATGAACTGTGATCTATGTATGGATTTATTTTTAGTAAATTTTCTTGTAGTGTGAAATGGGGACAGGCTGCCTTGAGAATTTTGTGGCTACTAAATATTTAGCAAATAATTGGGAGATTTATGATCTTCCTTAGCTGAATGAAGATACATGGCTCTGATAATAGACACACATAGGGTAACAACTGTACTTGCAAGTACACTTTGAAATCAGGACTTTTTCTAACTCTTCTTTGACCTAGAACTTGCTCAATTTTCAACCTGTTACCCAAGTTGTTGAGCTGAGTTGCATGAGTATTCTATAATGATACAGTTATAAGATTTACTAGTGAATACATGTAGCAAGTCCTTTTCTTCTTCCTGTTAGTTTGGTGTGATTTTTGCTGGTGCTCAGAAGAATGTTGGCTGTGCTGGAGTCACTGTTGTAATAGTACGTGAGGACTTGCTGGGATTTGCACTGAAAGAATGCCCTGTAGTACTGGATTACAAAACACAAGTAGCGAATGGCTCACTGTATAACACTCCACCATGCTACAGGTAACTTAACCTGCTATTTAATATCTGTTATTCAGAAAGCTACAGCACTGGCATCTGCTGCTCTTACCAAAGTTTCAAAACTTGAATATTCAACTTCAAGTCACTATGTTGCAGTGTTTCTTATGACTCCTGTGAAAATATGGGAGGTGTCCAGCCATGTGACTGTAGTAGGCTTTGAGGCTGCCTTGTGGGACTGAGCCATAAAGGACATGGTATTTTTAACTGAATATTGTATGTCGTAATTCCATTGTAGAAATTTCAGTTCTGATTTAGATGAACACAACTCTAGTTAAATCAGTGGTGATGCTTCTATCATTACAGCTGTGTAATTGTAATGATAGTAGATCATTACAAGCAGGTAATTTGGCACTTAATCTTGCTTCTTGAATGCTCAGTACCGACTTGATTTAACTATTCCTGAGGTTGTTCTTGACATTTGAACTTCCAGATAGCTATTGATTTTCTTTGCTGGAAAACAGTAAATATTGTTGTTATCAAAGGTTTTAATAATATTAAATATGACAAGACTTTGCAATTCTTTTATTTTTTAATGTTTCTTGTTCTAGCTATGTAATACATTACTGTTGGTTTTGACATAAAACTGTAAAAGATTTTTTTAAAGGCATTGTTATTTCTTTGACAACTGCCTCCAGTGTTTGATTTGGCATCAAAAAATAAAATTGGTCTAGCTTCATAAACATTGCAAGCAATCAAGGTCACAAAAATGGCTTGTACCTGGTGATTTCATGTATGCAAGAAACAGAACAGCTTGCTCTTTTAAAATTACTATCTCCTATTTTCTGATAGCTAGTGAAATGGTGCTTTGCTACTGGAATATTTGGGTGTTGAGACAGTAGTTATCTACCTATTCTTAATCTGGAGCATTTTTAAACCAATGTTCACTAAAATTATTATTAAAAAAAAATTTCAAACCAGGTATGCTTTTTTCCTGTAGGTTTTTAAATTACATTTAAAATAATGATTTCTACTTCTAAAGATAAGATTTCATTTTTTGATCCAGACCATTTGATAATGTAATCTTATACTGATGTTTAATATCAGCTCTTACAGTTTTTTGTTCATGCTGTAACTTGCAAAGTTATGTTGCCTAATGATGTCCAACAGATATTAAATGCACTAATGTATAGGCATAAATTACGGTGACTGTTGTGTATAGAGCCTACCTTAATGCCATTGCTTTACTTATAATCAGTATCACTTAAATCTACCAAATTTGTGGCTGAACTTACTGATTCTTAATTCCGGGGGTACTATTGCAATGACATATGCATTTATCTTAATTTATCAAAAGAACAGTAAACCTTTTGAGCATATGTCTATTCCAGATTTTTACAGTGCACAACTGTTTTTTTTCCCCGAGGAGTATCATACTGTATGGTGTGTAGTGCTGTAATGATGTACTCTTGCTGTCAGCTTATCTGCCCTATTAGCTGGGTACACCCAGTATCTTAGGGCTGTTAAGACAAGAATTAATCTTAGTGTTTCCAGATTTTTTTTTTGGTCATCTTTCTGAGTGTAGCTTTGCAACCTGGGCAGTAGGTGTGTTCTTTTCCCCAGTGATTGGTAAAGCCTCTATCTCATGATTGGTTATCTTCCTGACTGCCAAGTCGCACATACTGTTTTGAACACTGTGTACTTGCACATGCCAGGCTTTAAAGGCAACCATTCATGTTTTCCAAGAACAAAGCTATTTCCATTTGAAAACCCAAAGTTCTACTTAATCTGAACACAGTGTTGCTCCTGTGGTTTGAAAAGCAAAACAAATTCTGTAGCTTTATTTTAGCCACTGTAAAGAACTTCTGAAAAGAAAGTGCTGCTTTAGCTGTAATTCAGTATCTGTCAGTAATGTTAACAGGCTAGTGGGGGATTTGTTAATTCAATTTTATTTTCATCTCCCTCAATCTTTATTCTTTCTGATCACTGTCTTGCCAGCTTTCACTTCATGCTACGGATCCACATTGGAGTACGCTCTAGAATCTAGAGTGTAACACAGACTGAAATGTTGGCAGGGTGCACATCTATTTGGCTTGGCCCTAAATGCCTGTTCCAGTTTTTGTAAGGAACTGGCAAAGCTTCTTAGTTCTCTTTTTCTCTGCTCTTTTCCTTGCACTCTCTAATGGTTTGCTGGCAAACAGGCAGGAAATATTAACTGAATTGGCAAAAGCTACTTCATCAGAATGTTAAATTAAATTAAGATAATGCAAATGGCTTTAACTTCTTGGTGCTACAGAGCTTGACTCTTTTATCCTAATCTGCTTTACTAAAATTAACAATGAATTTGGTATGAAAATCTCATTTCCAAACTCCAGAATGCATTTTGCATTCAGAATTGCTCCAGAAACATTATTTTGACTGCCATGGAAGAAAGAGAAAAGATTTCAGCTGACTGGGTGTTGTGGATGACTCTAAGGCTGACTTTTTTAAAACCCTGGTTGTCCAAGAAGTCTCACTTGAAGTGAAGGTCAGAGGTAAATGTGGCCTTGTATATTTGGCAAGGGCATAAGCTATACTTCACTCACACCCTTTACACTGTGGTTGTTGACAAGCTATCATAAATGTGGCAAGATTGTGCTCTCAGAGCTATAAGGTGCTTTGTATAAAATGCTGTCTGTAACCTCAATTATTCTGTAGTCTTTTTGCAACGTTCAAAGATTTGATACATCCTCTGAGAAATTAAAAGTAGCGAAGTTTAAAACAGCTTCTTGCTAGATTTCTTTTAGGGAAACTTGTAAAGTAATGCTCTCTGAGCTCTCCCTTAGAATCTATAATGAAGGGATTAATAAAAGCAAACTTGTTGGAAATATGCCATAAAAACTTGTGAACCATTTTTTATGTGAAGTGTTGTAGTCGTGGGAAATGCCTGAACTTGAACAAACTGAGTTTTGTAGAAAAAGCACAAAGGCAAAAGGCCTCAGGGATTTATTGTTTTTAATGTCGCACTTAGTAACTGGCATTGAAATACTTGGTCCTAAGACATGTCATGCCAGTGGGTTTCCAGATCTCTACTTAGAACTTGAGTGGTAATGAATAATTGTGATGCTTTGTTGTACAAAACCACACTGTTCATGTGGGCAGGCAAAGGGTCTTTTTAGGAGAAATGGGATTATTTGTTGTTATTAACTCTTGTGGAAGTGTGGTTACATTTCTGGCATTATTGTACATAAATTTGAGATTGCCCCCCCCCCCAGTATCTCTGCTAGAGCAGCTGCACAGGGTAGATGATAGTAACTTTTGCACTAAGTCTGACTCTTTCTAGGACTTGACAGGCAGTTGTGTAGTTAATGAACTGTCAATCCATGCAGCATGTCTGGGGGTGTCCTTGGGTGTACTGCAGGGCTGCAGGAAACCTACAGGATGTGCCCTTCTGTGGTAAAAAGTTAAGTTTGGTCCAAGAGATTTCTATAGTACTTGAATTTCAGGATACTTCATCTGTGTCCAAAAGACACTGCTATTTTAGAATTGTCATAATTTGTGAAATAGTCCAGATTCTGAATAGTCTGGATTCTGAATTGTTAATCTTAAGCACCCTAAAACAAAATGTAACATTTTGTTGCTGAAACATGTTATGAACTACTGAACCAGGTCTGTTTTGTTTTTTTTTTTTAATTTATTTTTTTAATCTAAATAATGTGACTGAAAAATGTTCTTTCCTCTTGCAGTATTTATATCATGGGATTGGTACTGGAATGGATAAAGAATAATGGTGGAGCTGCAGCTATGGATAAACTTAGTTTAATCAAATCACGAATGGTTTATGATATTATAGACAAATCTAATGGATTCTATGTGTAAGTTGCTATGCTTTCTCACTTGCTTTCAATATTAGTTTCAGAGACAAAATGTAGGAGTCTGGGAGAAGAGTATATAAAAATAGATAAACAGATTTTAGTTTTTATGCTGACTGAATCTCTTGGGGTAATACAGTCCAAAACAGATAAAGTTGTTTTTAAGAAGCTGTAGTGACGGCTTTTGCATCTTATTCTTCCTACCATCTCTTTCAGTAGTCTAAGAGTCTGCTTTTTCTCTGTCAAGCAGAGCATTTTTATTAGCTGATTGTGCCGAGTTCTGAAATGTTTTCTGAAATAGGAAGATCAGACCTAGATGTTGTCAAAATATAGTAAGTTTTCTTTATGTACAGTCTATTTTATTCAGTTATTTTTGATGGTTTTCCAAAGCAGATTTAGCCCTCTGATCCTTACACATTGCTGTAAGGTATTTTTGAGCTAACAGGACCCAAAATGTGTATAGCTAAAAGCTGATGTAATTTGGAAAAGTTCCAATACTTACTAAATTCATAAACTAGTAATTGACTGAGAAACTACAAAATATTTTCCTTCACCTTCAGTATAAAAATAACAGTTTTGGGACCTAATTAACTTTCAAGTCAGTTAGGTTAGGGCAAATTAGGTAAGGGCAAATTAAATTTGGATTTTAAATTAAAGCTGTCTGCAACCTTAATTGGCAGGGCTATAGTTTCGTTGTAGTATTTAATACATTCTGCTTATCCATTTAGTTAATGAGAACAGCTTTGCCTTTAGCACTGTCATGATCAAGATTGTGATCCTACTCTAGTGAAATCCTGAGGGTTTTCATAAACCTCAGTAAGCAAATGAAGCCTTAAAAACATTTTGTGATAAACAGAATCTGTTTCTGGCAAGCTGGTCTGTAAGGCTGTGAATGGGAAATGCAACACATGTAAATAGTCAATTGGTAAGGCAAAGCAAGCTTCACTGAGTGGCATACATCTTACTAAGCAATACAGGTAAGACTGAAATTTTTTTTTTGTGTGTGTGTGTGTCTATGACTAAAGGGAAGACTTGTCTGAAGCTGCCCCCTAATCTGTGACATGCTTCACTGGGTAAGCAGTGTGACAAGCCATTTAGCAAATGGAGACTTTCATCCACAAAGTGCTGTGTGCCATTTGCAGGTTGCTTTCCAAAGTCTGTGCGTTGAGTTGCATCAGATTTGTAGATGCGCTAGTTGCTGTTAGACAACTAGAGTGTAGCTATAGTTATTAAAAGATGAGAGTGCTTACAAGCATAGACCTTTTTGAAGAGTGTTTTCATGGTTACATCTGAAACAGAAAATTTGCATAGGCAGATATTATGATAGATAACTTTTATCTTCATAATAGAGACATCTGTACAAAGGAACAAGGGAGGAACTAAAGAATATCTATTCTTTGTCAAATAGAATAATAATAGGTATAAAATTTTCATGCAGTTCATGAGAACTTATTCCTAATGAATCCATGCAAGAATCTACATTATATAGCCTTAGGGAAAAATAAATCTGGAGGCTTCATCTCCTTTGTATTTAGAAGCAATGAAGAAAAATATTAATCTCCCCTCCTCATTCTTACCTTCACAAATTAATTGAAGATAAATTTTGCTTTCAATGTATCTTGAATTTCTACTTTAGATTAAAGGAAATTTTAATAAATTAAAGAGCTGGTTTGTACCTCATATATGTTGAGGCCCTGTATGCAATGCAAGATTTGTTCTAAAGAGATCTCTTATCTATTTGAGATGTTCATGGTTCTGTATAATAGTAATGTAGCAGGTGGATTGAGACCAGTAACAGAAGTCTTTAATTTCCATTGAAATGTCCTTATGTCATGTTCTTGTAATTTATTTAGCTGGGTCAAGCTCAGTTCTAGTAGCACTTGTAACTAGCTGAGTAAAAAGAAGCGTTTCAGTCTTAGGAGATAAAGAGAAGAAATTGCTTAAAAGTTAGTCAAAGTTTACTGTAAATAACCTTTCTTACCCTAGTGAACATAACTCAGGCTGTCGGTCCCAGCAGCATGGTGGGTTTTACCATGTTGTGCATGTTGTGTGTGTTGTTGTGTTGCAGGTTTTGTTTGTTGTTTTCAATTGTCTGTTTACAAGCCTCCTGTGTGTTCCTCTGGGGCAATTTTGAGTATGTCAGGAAAGGTTAATAAGCATTCCACTTGGTGTTTCTGTTATGCTTGGTTAAAAAAGAAAGGTTGCTTTCTTTCACAGAAAGTAATCTTTTCAACTATGGAGGACTGACTATGGTGCTAAACAGATGCAATTATTCACTTTCTGAAACTGCATATAGCTGAAAATGTAAATTTAGCACAAACCAGATTAATCACTACATTCTGCAACTTTTCTAGATGTCCAGTGGAGAAAAAGAACCGAAGTAGAATGAATGTCCCTTTCCGTATCGGCAACATCAAAGGCGATGAAGCGCTGGAAAAGAACTTTCTAGAGAAAGCTGTGGAACTTAACATGATATCTCTGAAAGGGCATCGGTAAGTATTAATGATTCCCTTTCCTGTGCAGAATAAACTGCTACTACAGTGATACAGCAGTGGGCATTGTGCAATGCCTTACCAGCCTTTCTCAATATATGACTTGTGTAAATCAGACTCCACAACTAGGAGAGTTGTAAAGCAGGTTGCTTATTCAGCGCCGGACACACGGGGGGGTCGCCCCACCACAAACGTGCGTGCCTCAAGCAGTCTTGTGCAGCTTTTATAGAGTTA
>JANHGN010021572.1:23439-33861 GCA_024605025.1 Megaceryle maxima | reverse complement strand
ACAGCAGAAGAAGTTTTTGAGAAAGGTAAGAAAATAATTGAAATTCTTCTAGACGCTGGTTTTGCCATAAAAAGATGCAAGGTCAAGGGACCTGCACGAGAGATCCAGTTTTTGGGAATCAAATGTCAAGATGGGCGTCGCCAGATCCTGTTGGATGTGGTTAATAAAATAACAGCAATGTCCCCACCAACTAACAGAAAAGAAACTCAAGCCTTCTTAAGTGCTGTGGGTTTCTGGAGAACGCACATTCCTGGTTACAGTCAGATTGTAAAACCTCTCTATGAAGTGACTTGAAAGGAAAAACAATTGTAATTGGGGTCCTGAACAAACACAGGCCTTTGAACAGATCAAACGAGAGATCGCACATGCAGTAGCCCTTGGGCCCGTCTGAACAGGACAGGACAATATTATGGTCCCTAAAGACTGTGGTACCTGAATTAGGAAATCACCTGTTGTATATCACAGTAATAAAATGAAGTAAAAATGTTAACATTCTTGTCATCAGCTGTGGTCTTTTGCATTATTATTCTGTATCTCACCCCTTAAGAAATGAGTTTCTGAGCTGAAGAGAATACTAACATAGTAAGGAAGAAATAAAGCAAGGCTGAAGCTGGACTTAAAGAAAATTCTGTACTTCAAAGCACTCTCCCATTTTGAAATATATATTTATTTTTAACATCTCTACTCACCATAAGCTAAAAGTAAGCAATTGTTTGAAGACTGATCTTTTTTTTTCCCTGGTTATACAGTCATCTGTCATTTCCTACTGATGATTTCTAATTCACTCTTGTAGCATGCTGTAGCCAATGATATTAAAGTACTCTATAAATATTAATAAACATTCCAGTAAATCATCCTGATGGTTTGCAATGTTTTTGTTGTGCCTGTTGCAATCTTCTTATAAAGACATGGATACTTAATCCATCTACATCCATGTGCACTCTTGTATGAATATTTAGCCATAACAGAACTAGAGGTTATCTCCACATCAAATATTTTTAGTTCTTCCTTCAACATGCAAATGCTTTTTAGAAGCATGTTCAAGGAACAATTAAAAGGCACAATATATGCCTAGCTATTAATATTTAGAGTGTAAATATATCAACATGAAATATACAAATCTTAATGCAATTGTACTAAATGGTTGCATAATTGCAATAGTCATGCTTATACAATACTCTTAAATTTAAAAGATCCTCAGTTTGTTATTGAGTACAGTATCAGGGAAGTGGCCTGACACAACTGGAAGTGTTAGAATGCTACAGAGGCTTGGACAGTGGGTGGTACATACATACATAAAAAAAACCCCAAACCATCAGGTATCTCTTACTTTCAATAACTTTGAGATAATTTTCTGCATATCTTGTTTTTTTAAAATGATGCAGAATTATGGAGACGTTGAATATGAAGGCAAGAATAGCATTTGAAATCCATGGTGAGGCTTGGTCACATTTCAAGCCTCATGACCTTGGTAGAGTTGTATTACTGCTGACCACCTATGACAATATAACTTACTGGTTGAATTTATACAGTGTTTGTATTGATTTCCTTGTCCTAGTAAGAAATTGACTTTTACATTTCTTGCTGCTGTATTTCACTCTGAGTTAGTATCTGCTTCATATCTATCTCTTTAGAAGATCTGGGAGCTAATTTTGAAGCATAACAGCAAAGAAGTTCTCAAGTATGTAGTTCCTAAATCATCCTTCCTGAACTCTCCAAACTAATTTTTTTTTAATTTTTATTTTTGTTTTGTATAACACTTCTCTTGTTTCTAAAGTGCTAAATAGTTAGAGGAAATCCATCTTCAGAGGTCAATTCTCCTCATTCCTTGGTGTGTTGCAATTATAATACCGCCTACACCTGGTCATTACATTAGGCTTCTTTGTCAACAATATCAAGCAGAGATTTTAGTCTTTTTACAGCAAATCTCTAAGTGCATTTATGATGTCATAGTAAGAATTATTATCACATATACAGAATTGTATTATTTTTTTCCCTTAAAAGATTGCAAGTATGGGCATATACAATCATATTTTTTTATACATATGCCTTAATAATAGTGCTTAGACATTACAGTGAAAGGAAAAACATGATAGCAGAGAAGAAGGTAGTTTATTTTGTGTATGCAAACATAGGTTTTGCTGCACACTGAAGAATCATCTCCGAGAAGCACTTTGACTAGTGTTGTGAAGTTAATAAATACAAATATCACACCTAAGATATTACAGCAATATCCTGTGAATACTATAAAAAAGGGCACTTCAAATTTTTAAATATCAGAGAACTGTCTTTGTGAACCAAAAAATAGGTCAGAAAATCACCAAAATGCCAGGAGGACAATCTGAACAGAGAAGTCTGGTTAGGAACTGGATTGTAATTTGGTCAGTAAACCCTGTTTATGACAGTCTTGCAGTCATTAATTGTCTCTGCTGCCAGAGAAGACTGTGGCTATTAACTTTCTCTGACTGAATCAGAGTAGGAAAGCAATAATTTCTTTTACAAGCAGAAGGAAAATTTCTGATCAATAAAGACCAATTAAACATTTCCTATAACAAAATGCTCAGGAGCTCTTGCCACTGTCAGTAGACATGTGGTCATCAAAATCTTTCCTTTGGCTCTTTCAGAGTATTCCATGCTGTCTGCATATTTATTATATCTCTGCAACTGCAAACTTGACAGAAGACAAATTTTGTTGGGGTGAATGGTTCCACTGGATGACTAGTGATCTAATGAAATTCCTTCTCCTCCCAAGCAGGTAATTTTTGTTTTATTTTCAGAGATGAGGGTTAAATATGTGTTCTTGTATACTCGTTTTGTATAACAAAGGATGACTTTTTAATTATTTCAATAACTCTACCTCTTAAATTAATTTAGAATTATTCTTTTTCTTTTTAAGATCTCTGTTGCCTAACTATCTTGGATCAGTCACCTGTTCAGGGAATTACACTGTATTATTATGCACTGTATAAAGAAATATTTCCTTTCAATCTCCTTAAGCTACAAAAATACTTTGGTTCTACTACTTCTGTTACAAGATTTAAATCTCATGATATCTGTCGGGATCATAGCATTCTGTGTGCCACAAAAAGAAGAGAAAGAGCAGTCCTTTTCTCATGGACAGCATTGAAAGATACAAAAGTAGCAGACATGGCTTCTAGCTTAAGAACTATGGCCCAGGAGGAGAATGGCTTAATTTTCCTAATATATGGGTAACATTTAGCCATATGAGTAATTTTCTTTCAAGGAAAAGGGTAACGAATTATAGCCAATTACTCCTTCAATTTATCATTATCATATAACAGTCATATGACTTTAGCAGTTCATAAAGATGCGGTATTTCACAGGGTTTTATTAGTATCTGGATTGCTGTACAAAATAGCTTTCAAAAGAGGAAGGTTACATCATTCCACTGCTTCCCATCCATCACCAGCTGGCTATCAAAGGGTACAGGAATAAAACAAACAATTAAAATTACTGCCCACATGCTGCTCTTATTTCCGCTATGGTGTCTGCAGTAATTGAAGGCTTGGCTTCTCTAACTGCAGCTGAACTCATGCAACATCTAATGCCAAACAAAGCACCAATATTATTGACATTTCAAATCTCATTTTCAGTAATGTTCCTACTGGAGACTATAGAGCTGTGGGCTAAGCACTTCCACACATAAGCAAAATCCTCACTGAAAGCTGAAGAGAATTGGATTTGACTGTACATTTTGGCCCAAGATCATTCTATCACACTGCATTAGAAAGGGTATGTGACATAAGAGTGGGAGCTCTTCCTTATCCTATAGAAAAATCACCTCATCGGTATTTGTCTTCTTGTGATCTGCCTATCATTCAACCCCCTCAGGATGTGTTACAAATCCTTCTTACATCTCATTATGGTTGCATTTGTGTCTGAATAAGAGAAAATTGAGAGGGAGGAAAGCAGAGTTATGGAGACAGAAAATATTCAGATACAGGTATGGCAAAGAGGATAACTGCTGAAAATGCTGTGTAAAGAAACTTCATTCTGCTCTACTATACTGCTTTTTTTCTTTTAGCTTGGTAAGAAAAGGTTTTTATGAGAAATACTTCAATGCTCTTTCTATGCCTCTGTTGAAGGGATTTTCGAAGCTGTAAAACTAACAACACTATTTCATTTTTCCTTTAAATAGGAACAGTGAGAGCATAACAGGGTGATGGGTTACAACTTCAGAGAGCCGTGTGCCACCCTGCTGAAGTAAGTGGAGGTAGAGGTTTATGGAAAATCAGATCATTGACTGCTCAATAAAAGAGAATTCCTGTAACTGAAAGTGTGGAAGAGTTTGTGAACTGCTATTATTTTCTATTAGGTCAACTGAGAGTAAGAAAAAGAAGAAAATTTTTGACCCCTTAGCTGAGTCTAAACCAAGCACCAGGTAGCATTTTAGGCTACAATCCTTTAAAGGTTTATAATGGTCTATTGTCCTCCAAATCACTCACAATAATAGTGTGTGAATAGTTTTACACAATTATCAGCTATGAGATAACAAATTATTTGCAGACTGCTGACTAAGTTAAAAGATTATTTGCCTAAAGGTCTTGTTCGATTCCTACTTATTTTACCAAACCAAAACAAGAAATAGCTGGAAGATTCTTGTGACCTTTTGTGGAGGCAGGAAATAGGAAGTGAAATGATAGCAGTTATAACCGAGCTCTGCAAAAAGGCCACAAAAGACAGTATTTTCAGTAAAAAAAAAAAAAGAAAAAAGTATTTTTTATGCTTTAAATACTGCTAGGATTGGATCATCTACCTCAGTTTATTGAAAAGAATCTACCAGGCCTGACTTTGAGGTATATGTGGCTAAATTCTCATATATGAGAAAAGGATTTGGTCTAAGGTCTTCATTCCCTTTGGGAAAGGTATATATAGCTAGCAGCAAAGAGAAATGGAAGATTACAAGCCACCGCTGGTGGGTGGGCTTATAGCAAGTAAGAGACAGGTAATTCAACAGCTGAAATATTGTGGGTTTAGTCCAGCCTCTGATTTGATTTAAATGATAGCCATTGCTATTTCTCTCCTCTCCCCCACCCCCAAATCAATGCATAGTAGCTGTCTCTGTGTGTCATACTTTTTGTCGGAAACACTGAGAACATTCTTATACAAATTTCTAAGAGTTGTAAGAGTTTTTTTGGAAACCCTTTTCTCCTATCCTGGAGGTTCAAATGTTTGAGTGTCAGATGCTGTGCCATCCAAAGAATGTGACTTCAGTTAAACAGGAAATTTGTTCCCTTACAGAGAAAGGGAACATCTCTGCTCTACATATTCCTTAAAAATGAGAACACATTCAGCACTAGAAAATTTTAAGATATAGCATATTAGGTGTTTCACAAAGACGGTTGTCTTGGCTATTGCAAATATGAGAATGAAGAAGGTAAATGAAAAAGAAAAGGGTAGATTTTATATGATGTGTTTGAGTGTCTTTCCCATGTACTAATATCTTTCTTTTAAAGAAGTCTCACACTACTTAATGAATTGAGGCATAGATGTGTATGTGCATCAAGAATGTATGATCTATCCACCTTAGTTCCATATATTCCCTTTGGAAATAAAAACAGACAACTTTCCTAAGATATTGCAGAATTTAATAATTGATTAGTTTAAGATTTAATGGTATGTTTCCTCTGTGCATGAATCATTTCTCCCCCTTCTGAGGTTAATGCCTTTGAAAGTCATTGCTTGATGAGATCATGTAAATTCAGAAGTCTGGCAGTTAAAAGCAAGGTTTATAGGTCTTGGATGAGTTTTTGCAGAATGCTATATTCCAGGTTACCAAGAAATGTTAGATGCAATATTTTAGCAGTGTAGGGGGGAATCAATCATGAATCACAAAGAGACCGCATTGATTTTGTTCAGTCTAGTTTGCAATTTTTTCTGACCTGCTTTTATCACATGTAAACCATCCTTTATCTAGGAATTATTTACTTTATCTGAGAAATATTCATGTTGCTTTGCATATGACTTGAAAATGAGAGTTTAAAGCAGTGCCTGTAAATATAAAAAGATCTTCATTCACATCTCTCAAATTCATGTTAACTACAGGCCGTGAACACAGGAGGGAGACAAAGACTTGGTTAACATGACAGCTGCAGAGACCTTTAAGCTTGAGAAAAGAAATGCATAGAATGAATACAGCTGGTGATTTACAAGTATTATGTATGAATAAAAATAATATTTTTATCACATGCCATATGGTTTTCTAAATTGCCACCTAACATTACTGGAGAAACAGTTTCATCTTTTTCTTTTTCCTTTACTAATTTTGGGCTCCTAGCACAATGATTTCTTAGCCTATTTCTGGAAGTGTTTCAGGGACAGTCTTCCCTTTCTGCCTGTTTCTGTAGCTGACATTGAGGTATTTTTGCCAGTAGAAAAATGACATTCAATCATATTAAAGTTATGTTGTTTCTTACTGCAGATTTCACCACTCATGTTTGGAGTGAGATGCACTTATTTTTAATTCTCTTGTTTTTAAAATATAACACCATTCAGCACATGCGTATAATGTTCTGCAGTACTTTCTCTTGTCTGAAAGCTCTTAGCAAACACATCATAGAGATTGATTTGTAAAACCATTTTCTTCCAAAATTTCTTAGCATTAAAAAATTATCAAATCATGTCTGCACTGCCTTTACAGTCTTTCGTAGTTTGCAGAAAAAGCAGATCTAAAAAGGCCCGATGGCTGGTTGATACCTGGGAGCTGGGAGGTCACTGCATAGCCTTGACAACATGAGTCAGACATAGCTCTGAAGAAGCCTCTTCAAAATTAATCTTCCTTGTAAACTTGGGGTCTGTCTGCTGAGATTGAAAATCTGCTTATTTTGCTGATTGCTGGTATGCTTTTCTGCTTGGTGAGAGATGAGGTGAGATGAAGCTACTTATGCCAGCCGTCAAAGAGGATGGACTTTGTATTGCAACTACGTAGTAAAGAAAATAAAACTGTCCAAAAATGCATGCTATCATCTGACTTAAAGATGGTGGAAAAGAGCTGTATATGATAAGGCCACAAATTGATAGTGTGGATGAATTTCTGAGCAGTAGGAGTAGTTAGCTATACCTAAAAGTGGATGGTTTCATATCCTTCTTTCAGACCCAGAATCGCTCAGCCTTCTTCATCTTGTTATGAATTGTAACTCGTTAAGCAACATTTCCAAACTACATCAAAGAGCTGTCTTACTTCCACATGTAATTCATAGTAACAGGAAATATACAGAGATAAAATAAAGGGGTACTGTATTGGGCATTTAAAACCCCATGAAACATGACTAACTGCGATGCTATTAAGAACGTGTAAAGTACATATGCCGCATCTGTGTGACTTTTAGATCAGCAAAACAATTTGAAAGTAATTGCTTTTACTGTAGGGAAACTAAATGTATTCTAGCAGCATCAGGAATTATTGCTTAAATAAGAACAATTTTGATTGCAAACTGATAAGCACAAACCAGGTGGTTCTGTTGAGCTATTTAGTAACTATAGTTACTGGAAGAGTGCATAGCCAGAGCTTTAAAATAGCCAGCAAAAGGAGCTCTCAGGCAGTCTGGGAAGAGTCACCACAGCTGTGTGGCAGAGGCAATGCTCTCCTCTATCTGTCCCTCATCAAAAATGATGTGACAGCCTCATCAGGTCTGCAAGAGATCTTTGCTGGTAGTAGTGATTGACACAGCACAAACCTCTGGAGTTTTAGTTGGGTAGTTCTGAGCAGCTTAAAAAACCTAGCCAGTGACAAACAGACAGAGCTAAAAGAAGACTATCACACCAGTGAATTTTAGGAAAGTGTAACTGTAGACAGAGCTAGTGGCTGTTGATAGACTCTTCACTGCAACTCTCCTAATTTTGATGACCTTGATAACTTTCCTTCCTAGCTCTGTATATCTGTGGCCACTAATCCCATAGCCCTGAAACAGAATAAAAGGCTTTACTAAAACAGGCTAAATTTGTTTCAGAAGCATGGACTTCCCACTGAATGGAAGAGGAATGCACTGATTCAATTTTAGGTTCTGGGTGCACAATGTGCTTTAAAGGTCTGCAGAGTGGAAGGTGATACTTCTCTCAGATGGAAAAAGAATTCTGGTTGTAAATTCATTTTAAATTGTTCTAAAACTCAGTTTAGTACATGCATTTGTAATTTATTTTTTGAACAACAAGACTGGGAATGGAGTGCAGCAGCTTATTCACTGGCACTAACTTTGAAACATAGCCTAAAAACTTGGCATCAAAAGGATGTTTACATTCTCAGGCTGAGACAATCTTCTTCAGACATGAGGCTACTAGCTTGATTTCTTATAACATTTTGTGCAGGAACTGTGCATATGGCATAGTTCATCATCTTTGGAAACTGGCAAGGATGGCCTCAGACTTGTATTTTTTAAGCAGTTGTCAAGGCAATCATGGGGATTTCAGCTGCATAAGTCTCTTAAGAATTTCATCCTATTTCCGCACCCAAAGAAATGAATAGCATTCAAAGGCTGAGATGGCAGAAAAGAAAGTATTAACTAAAGATTGCTGCTGTTGGAGGAGATGGTGGGACTAGATGGCTCAGGAGACAGAGCTGGGCTATTAGTGCAGCACTTGTCACTCTTCTCTTGGATAACATCTGCTGCCTTCTCATGCTCTGTCCTGGGCAGGAGGGCTGTTTCGCAGGGGTCGGGATCAGAATCATTCCCAGAAGACAACTCTACTACTCCCAGAGTATCTGGCCTGAGACAACAGGAAATCTGTCATCTCACAAGATGCAATGGCTGTGAGCTGTAGCTGAGATACAGCACCTGACAATGTTAAGAAAACTCACTTTGGATAATGCTGGCATTTCAGTTTACAGTGATTTCTCCTTTTACTGACATTTAATCCTCTCTTTCTCACCCTTACTGTTATCCTGATACCTCATGGAGATATGTTCACTCTGTGCTGCTGGGGTACCCTGGCTGCCTGCAGTTCATCTGGGTGATGGATAATTCAGGTGTGTGCTGGAGGTATCCACATAGACTGGATTATAGCCTCATAAAAATGGGAATGAAAGGAAAAGTCTGTGAATGGATTTCATACTGAGGGTGAGTGTATTAACTTTCACTATTCAGAGTGAATTAAGATTTTGTTTTAGGGCAGCATAACTAATCATGTAGAGTGAAAAGGGGATCGAGAATACTGCTTTCTTCAACACTGCAGACATACTTCATAATAATAAGCAGAGACATCAAGGCTGTCACATCAATATCAATGATTCTGTCATGCAAGCCCTGTCAGCAATATTGCATTATTTAAAAAATGTAATACTCCACACAGAGACTGCATCGTTAAATAGGCTTGAGAAAATAATAAAAACAAATGTGCTAAGAGAAAAAGAAGAAGAGTAGATCATATGTGTTAACATTGATTCAGTAAGTTTTAGGGAAATGAACAAAAATTTAGTAGTGTAAAACTTCAGACAGGTAAAAGCTTCATAGAGTTAACAAGAAAAGACTTGTGCAGACCACATGAAATGAAAATGGAGACTGTTCTGAGAAGATGCCAGGAAAAGCTGAGGCTCATTTATGGTCTCTAGCTGGCAAAATTGTGTGTCTGTAGGTCTACTTGTTCATTTGGGCCTAATCTCACTCCCAGTTATGATAAAGGCTGAAATTAGGTGGACTATAAGGGAGCTGCTCATAGCCCTCAGTTCTGGACTATTTGGTGGGCAAAACAACACAAACAGTGACAGAAAAGTCATGTTTCTCAGAGGGCAGGAATATCAAAGTCAAGTAAGTTGTTCTTCCTGTGGTTTAAGTGCTGAAGAAGTGTTCTTCTACCTTACTTCATTACTATGTTGCCCATGTTTTCCTTATATCACCTTCTGCATATATTTTCCTGTTCAATAGGAAGAGGGAAAGCAAAATTCAGTAAAGACAGAAAGCTACACAACAATTTAAAAAAAATGTCTGCCTGTGCACACAGAATTTTGCAAGTACTGAAGGTTACGTGATATTCCTCAGAGGTAGTATATTCCTCTGCACACGGGAGAATAGCACCGAGTCCATTTTAACAGGCTGACACGTCTGTCCCATCATCAAGGCTGTTGATAAAAGATGTTGAACAGGACTGGACCCAGCACTGATCTCTGGGGGACTCCACTAGTTACAGGTCTCCATCTGGACTCTGCACCATTGAGCCCACTCTTTGGGCTCTATTGTGTATCCAGTTCTTAATCCATCTCACTGTTCATTCTTCTATCCCACAATTCCTGAGCTTGCTCACAAGCATGTTATGGGAGAACTGGTCTAAATGAGATGGAAAAAGAAGCACTGCAATTACAATTGACAAGTTGGTTTAATATCCAGTGGAAAAAAAAACAAACCAAAAACAATGCTATTTTAAAGCCGCTAGATTAATTAAGTAATATGGCAAAATGAACTGTAGGTTATT
>JANHGN010021572.1:0-10644 GCA_024605025.1 Megaceryle maxima | reverse complement strand
TAGACCATTTCAGGAGCAGAAATGAACAGGAAATCTTGTTTCTTCTGTATCCTTCTGAAGTACACAGGATTCTTCCAAATCTCAAAATTAGGTTTGGTTTAAGGGAAAGGTTACAGTCAGTGCTTGTTCTTCTAAATCAATTTCAAAACGTAAGTCCTGCGATAAATGCCTGATCTCCTGCATACAGATTCAAAAACCACTTTCTTGATTCTGTATTTTTTTGTCACACAGACAACATTGAGCAGTCTCACATTCATATTCTCTCACTCACACAGAGGAAAACAATGCAAATGTTCTTATGCTCCTCTAGATGTCACCTAGATGAAAATTTAAAAATAAAATATCCTCTTCCCTCTGTTTCCAGAGGAGATTAGGATGACAAGTTAATCAAGTTTTCATCTGAGCCCTGCATTTTTCTATTCATCATATCAAAGCTCTTCTAATGTAGCTGTCCAGTCCACTCAAAGCAGGCTTTTTAAAGGACTAAGTTGCATTTACACTTTGCTGAAAAATCTCTTAGCCTTTTCCTTAACTAGCTGTGTATGAAGCAAAACCCAGAATGACTGCAGGTGTCCCAAAGAGGTGGCTATTAGGAGAATATCTGGAATGACCTCAGAGCCCTGAACTGAAACCTAAGGAGACCCAGAGGGAGTTCTTGGCAGAGTGTCATACTTCCCTGTGATCTGGGGAAATCACTTATGCTCCCTTCTGCTCAAGAGTCCTCATTTGCAAAAGAAGAATTTTTCTTTGCTTTAAAGGTTGTGCCCCACTAATGACAGTGAGTGTTCAGCTTCTGAGCTGATTAAAGGCAGTCGGATATATGCTGGTCATCTTTAACCTGCTTTGTATCTTTTGGGGTCTGATGTGTAAAGAATTCAGTTTTTCTATACCACCTACCATGCTACCTGTAATTTACAGAATCTAAATAAGTATCTAGAGAAAAATATTATGTGATGGGGCTTACAGTCAAAAAGGTTAAAAACTGTCTTTCAAGAGATAGAAAAATTACGTTCAAATCCCTGGGTATTTGAAAGTTACCTATGAGTTCAGGGGAGGTCAGTTGCAATCTCCTACTGCCTTGGTCATATTCTGGGCTTCTTTGCAGTTTGAATATGGAAAGGGAATGGTATTTCCTATGTATTCAAGTGTTGTTTTTCTTTTTTTACTGTCTCCTGTAGCTGGTATGTAATGAAAGACATCTATTTAGAAGTGTTGTTTCCCTTCTGATATTTTTTGTGAGAAATGTACAGATTATGGCCAATTTTCTACTCTCTGTAATATGTCAATTTTACTTTTAAATGGACTCTAATGTTAATAAAGTCTTTGTAAACCCTAGCAGTATAACAATTGTGGTAGAGCTTGTCTTTTTGCTCAGCCATCAAAATAAAGATAATATGTCTAAAATATTTTTTTTTCTAAGAAACTCTAGCAGAAATCTCTTACAAATGTTACATGAAAGGATGCTATGAAAACTTGGCTGAAAGAAGAGCTGCTCATCTCAGCCTGAGGTAGAAGTCTCTCTGGCCAAGTCACTCTGTCTTTGGTTTTGTGGGTTAAAGCCCATTGGGGATACAATTATGTCTTAAAACTTCTGATCACTGTCATGAGTAACAGGTTTTTAGTTCCCAAGATGTCAAAATAATTGAATATATTCAAACTTACCTCAACTTTTGATACCTATCCTTATTATTGAGTTCAGTGTTTCTTTTGAGTGACACATGTGGGAATCTGTGAGAATGGAAATGGAAACCAAGAAAATTCCTGTGTGGACACTAAAGGTCCAGCCTGTGAAATTACCTGATTTTGCTGTTCTGTGAGACTACAAGAGGTCTTAAATGAGAAAATTTTTTTCATCTTTACATAAATACATATTGTGATGAAAACCTGAGCTGTGAAGGGCCCAAATACTTATTTTAACCAACCATGTACAAAGCTGGCTACATATGTACATTCCTCCTCTGACAAGTTCTGATAACTTTTAATAAAGGTGCAAATGATTTCTTCAGCAGTATCTATTTGAACAGTACTTCATTTAATGGCTGTGTGAAATGAGCTAGCAGACACGAGGCAATTCTGCTTCCCACAAAAATGACATTGTCAGAAAAGAGAACAGTTTACAACATGATCATGGGATCAACAGAAGAGGCAATGTGTGAATATGCATGTAGACTGAATACTAGTTTGTCCCTAGAGCTGATCTCTCTTTCTCATGATGATGCAGGGGGACAGTATGCATTTTGGGGAAGGCTGTATTTTTGTTTTGCTTTATTTCTTGTCTGATCAGTGGTTGAAAAAATGCTATACATTCTTGAGCTATGTCAAGCCAGCAATTTCCACCAGCACTACTAGACACTAAGGAAAAACTGTTTCTGAATGTCACCCGTAATATTTCGGTTGTCTCCTGAGAATAATGTGTTAGGTACTAATTGCCCTGGAAACCTGGTGATGTATTTTTCACTGTGAATGTTTGTTTATCATTTGTGCCCTTACTGAATTTTTGAGACACAGTTCAATAAAAAATGAAATTGTTGCCCTGTCATACCTGTCAAAAGAGCTCTCTGTCAAATACTGAAGATCAGCCTAGGATCTTGCTTTGAAGACATTAAAAAATATTACTGCAGGCAGAGCTCTTTTGTTCAGTCAAAAAAAGTACCCCTCCATTTACCTGCTTTCAAAGTTGTGACTATGAATACACTTCTGATAGAGGTTAGAAAAATTCTTGGCTTATGCAAATTAAAATGAATGAAAAGCACTGGGGTTAATGAATCCAGTGTGGTGCAGAAATGAAAGATTCACAAGTAATTGTACAGTACCAAATCAAGGCCAAGAGTGAGACCAAATTCTTTCATTGCAGGGATGGTTTACAGCTTTCCCCTAATAAGCAGCTTTCCAAAGCCTATGAGATGAAAAAGCACTGCAGTTGTGCTTCATCTGCAGATTAAGAGGGTCTTGAGTGATCTATATGTAGGTTTAACTGCATGAAAAGGGTCAGACTGGAAATGCTCCTGCAACAAGGGAGTATGCTGCTTTATGCTTTTCTATACTGTGCAACTTATTCCCATTTGTATTTGGCCAGCAGATTCAAAAACTGTTTTATGCAAATGTATGTAGTGACCAGCAAATATGTGATAAAATGGGATATAAGGACATGCTCTTTTTTTTTACTGCTCCTTGACTGTATGCTTGTAGTCACCACTGGAAACAGGACACATGGCCAGATAGACCCTTCGTTTAAACTAGTATTCACTTCTCACTGTGTATTGAAAGGGGCAAAACCTACTGAAACTTGTGACTATATTCAGTGTTTCATTTAAGTTTTCCTGTGGCATTCATATCTACTAATTAACATTAATTAGTGTTAACTCCCCTTAACTTCCTTCTAACAGGGCACTGTGCATGCATCAGCTCTGCTTTTTTGTTTGTAAATAGCTTGTCTGAAACAAAGCAATTTAAAATATCCTCCTCGTTTTTGTGAATAGAAATGATACATGCTTTTACTCACTTTAGCAGCTGGTCAAGCATTGTTTCAGAGACTGATCCAAAGTCCATGGAAAGTCTCTTGCTGGGTTAAGCATGTTTTAGATCAAGCACTTAGTAAAGGCAGCACTTTAATAAATCACAGCCTTGCAATCTCTTTGACAGGCTGCATACCTTGGTGGTTCTCTATGGTCTGTTAGCTTTACCGTTTTCTTTGTCTTTTTAAGGATTTTATTCTACCCAAGCAACCCTAACATATTCTGTACAGGCCCTCTGAACGTAAATAGAGTTTTACAGACTGTAAGTAAGAACTGACTCTGATTCTCTGATGTCTTTTTCTGCTTGGAGTTCACTGTCATACTAGCTTGTCTCTTCTTCCTCTTTTCCTCCAAAATTTCATTTTTCTCTTATTCCTGTGTTTGCAGAGCTCTGGCCGTATCACTCAGCTGCTAAATCTCTGTCTCTCTCTACTGGGTTGCCTTCCTCCTCTAAAGTGCCATATTTTTTCTTGCTCCCAGCAATCTTCTTTCCCTTCTCAAGTGCCATAATGTATTTGCTGCTATTTAATGGGATGACCAAGATGGGTGAACTGACACTCTAATTCTGTTTCCCTGCATCCCTATACGGATGGTGTGATAAATACAAGCCAAACCAACATTTTCTGCTGAGGAATCTGAAACTCCTAATAGACATGCCTTCCCAGTTCTCCAAAGTAGATAGGACTATGTCCTCTGACAGCAACTTGACAAAACTCCGCTGACTTCAGCAAAGTTACTTTGACTTACAGCGACTGAAGAATTACCCCATAGTACAATTGGAGCTTGTGTTTCACATAAATCACAAAAAAGTACTTAGATATGTGGTGAATTAAATTAAATATCTGATGTCAAATTACTTGAAAGTTCCTTAATTAGTGCTGCTTAATATAAAACCTTAAATTTGCATCTGAAGCCAAGTTAAAATTACCATTATCTAATGGAAATAGCTTTGTACTTTATCTTCAGTAACAGTCATGAGTTTAATAATCTAACAAACCACTGGATGTCTCTACTGTGCCATGTAAGTCCAGTTAAAATATAAAAAACTACTTTTAAAAACAGGCAATTTAAACTTGGAAATATTTGAAATGATGGGACAGATATTTGAGATAGATCTCTCAATGGATATGCTATGAAATGCAGATGTTGCCTACATGGTACAGTAAAATTAAATTCATTCTTTCAAATATGGAAGTTCTTTTTCTTTGTTATTTAGATGGTAGCTTTTCTTCACAGGTATAGGAAACCACAGATCTTTAGTAGAGAGAATTTTCTTTCTTTACCTCATCTGAATGGCATTCAGATCTAAATTTTAGTCTTGTTTCTTTGAATACCCTTCTAGTGCCCTGTTCCTTTGCCATCCTTTTCCATGGACTGGGGATGATGGAACTTCTCTGGATACTCTGAATGTTAATTAAGTAACAAAAGGCTACATGAGGACCAAGGCAATTTAGAACAGGAAGGATAAAATCATAACAACAGGAATACCTAGAGGTGTCAAAAGTATTACATGGGCTATGTGCTTATATTTGCAGGGGAAAGGGGATGAATCCTTTGATAGATACCAGCTGGATTTAATCACCATGGCTACACATGATTTGTTCTGGCTGTCCCTTCAAGCTGTTTTTGCAGTGAGAAGAATTGCAGGGATATGGAGTTTCTGTGGGGTGGGTATCACCCCAGTCCTGAGACAGGCTGGCAGCAACCCATCTAGGCACCTGATGGGGAGGCTACAGGCGTTTCCTTGTTCAGACATGTCACTGGGTACAGGAAAGGCTGTGCTTGAAATTTAGGCTGGTTTTGTTTGCTTAGCATCCTGCATTCTGTTGTGGGGCTGTTTGTAGTCTGTATCAGGGTGCATTAGTCTGTTATAGGATTCCAAAAGTGTTTTGTGACATGCATTGTGCAGACCAGGTAATTTGTACTTTCCCCTGGATTAAATATCTACCATATGAACCATGTTGTTCCTTCCAGTTGTATTTTGATTTGAAGTTAAAAAATGAAGAAGCAAAATTAATAATAAACAGCACTACCACACAATTTTCAATTTATCACAAAACTATCCATCCATCAGAGTAGTTACAAGTCATTACCTGTATGGATGTTTTTGCTTGCTTGCAGTCCCTCACACAGTTGATTCCACTTCTGAAGAGGAATCAGGATTTGAAAAATGGATGCCTAGTTTGAGAACTGGGAGTTATGACTCAGCCAAACGCTTCTTTGTAGTGCCAGTAGTGACAATCTGTAGTATGGCTGCCGAGTATTCAAGCAGAAAGGAAGTGATGTGTGACGCTAGAAAGCAGCAATGGCAAATTACTGTGTTAGGCTAACAAAGTGGGAATTTAAAGACTGTCATGAAATACTCACAAATTACTCTAATCTGGGAAAATATTATAAAAGAGGGCTAAATACTCTTATCTTAGTCTTAGTGACTTTGGCTGTAGTTGGTACTTTTGTTATTTTTCAAATCCATAAAAATCTTGAAATGGTAAAAGCTAATGTCTATAATGACAGTGTATTCAATTTTCCTTTACTCTGAGAACTTTGGTCTGAGCTGAGCAGTTGAGTTTTAAAAAGACTGCTCTAGTCTCCTTTATCTATAACAAATTCTTGCCTAGGAAAGTTTAAATATGCAGCTTCAGGGAACAAAGGAAGCTGCTAAAAGGTAGATAAGTCATCAGCTTTTATTCAAAGGAACCTTTTCACCTCTTCAGTAGCATGAATCTTGCAAGATGAAAACAATATTTTGAATTTTATAGTAGCTTTCATCCAAAGCACTTTGTAAAAAAAATGAATAAATTAGTTTCCCCTGATGGTACAGCATTTGCAAACATTGGTATTTCAGTTGCAAGCTGGAGTAGGTCAAGACAAAATGAGGAACATTGGTTTCTCCAAAGTCTGACATAGGTAATCTGTGCTAAGAGTCAGGAACAGTGCCTGGATTACCATAAAACAAATGTCCTGTTTACTGGATTTGGGAAACAAAATAACACAGAAGACAATCTGTGGAAAGCGCAGTCTACACAGGGTAAAGAGATGTAAACCTTATTGATAAGCATACTCCTCTGCTCATGACTTGAGCTAGGCCAGGTTTGTAGCTATGAGCATGGCAATGCCAGATCTACTGAGGATTTAGCTCATAGTGTCTCTTTTAGCTTGAGACCCATAGAAAGGAAATAAATGTGTCTTTACTTTGCAGTTCCCTTGGATGTTAATGGATTTCAGGTGCTTAGCTGAATCTGCAGCAAACTGTATGTGTTTTACCAGAGTATCTTACTTTGTCCAGGTTTCCATGTGCCTTGACTCATATTGTGCATATTAAACACAAAGATTTGCTCTTTTCTTCAGACTGTGGCATTTCTCTAATGTATATTTCTTAGTCTTTTATCTATACGAGTTTTAATTTTCCAGAAGAATCAAGTTTGCAGTTTCACTTGAGGAGACTATTTGCTGTCTAGGTAAATTTTCTAATGGTCATTCTGTATGTCTTGATTCTATTTCCACACATATCATCATGCCTTCTGCATTGCTCCAAATAAATCCTTTTAGTACTTTTGGGTTTTTATCTTTCAAATACTTGACAACTCCTATTATATCTCCCCACCATGCACTGAATTGTCACTTAGCCAGGCTATCATGAAGAACTAGCTCCCATAATCTTGTCTTATTATTCTCTTGCAGATCCCTAAGTTTTGGGGGGATTTAGTGTAAACTTCCCCCTGTTTGTCAACATCTTTTGGGCTGTGGATTGAACACAACACACAAAATGTGAGTGTATGAGAGTTGCACAAGGAAAGGACAAGTCCATTCCAGTTTCCTTATGTGACATCCAAATCAAAGTGCTTTGCTTCTTCTTGTTGTTTTATAATATGCAGCACAAACTCTGCATTGCTGTCTCCTACCCCTTCCCCATCCTGCTCAATGGACTTCTGTCTGAAGACTGTATTTCCCACCACCCTGATGAATGCTTGTTTATCTTCACTATCATTCACCAAACAACTGAACTATTCTAATTACTAAAAAGAGCACCCTCTGGTTGCTGACATGTTGTCCAGCAGCACGACTAAGTTCAAAGTACAGGGTGAAATGCAGCGTACATGCCAAGAGTTATTCTTTACTGAGCTGTGGTGGCCCTCATGCCTCCTGAGTCAGCAGGCTTTCAGCATGTCCCACATAGGCTGTGAAATCCCCCTGCACAGACTGGTGGGTAGGATGCCTTCACTTAGGTTTGTCACAGTCACTAATAATCATGAGAGTCTGCTTGGAATCAAACTGGACTAATATTGCCAGTGCCTTGAAAGAAGCAGGGGAAGAAGGAGTGAAGCTGCCTGTGAAATCGGAGGCTGCAGGAGGACTGTGATTTTGACAACTTTTCTGAAAGCCTTTTAATGGTCTACTTCATGGCTTCATTAAGTGAACGATGTCAGAGCTTTAAAAAGAGCCCTTTGTGATTCTTACACTGGGCTAGTAATATATGTCACAACAGATATATGTAGAAAAGCAAAGGAGATAGAAATGTGCCATGTGGTTGGACCCCAAAGGAAAGAGCTAGAACACATCTTTCACACTCTACTCTGAATCCTTGCAATAATTAGCCAAAGAAAAATGAATATTAGCTTATGCTTAACTGCCTTTCCAGCATGTTATTCTGCATTGACCCAGTAGTGCTAAACCAATTATTTTTTGAACTTTATGGCTTTAAATAATCCTCTGCTCTAAAACTCCCTCTACCCCTCAGCTACTTAACCACAGGCCCGACTGCCCTAAATCCTTTTCTTATACTTTGTAGCTTTTTAAGCAAGCCCCCTCTTTAAGTAGACATAATCCCTTCTCTGTAGAAAACATGAAAGACCTTGAACAAATCAAGATTTCTCCATGGAGAATTCAGCTAATCCTGTGCTTAGCTCCTAACAAGGAAATCCATCTCACCACCAAGCACCCCATTACTAGAACTAATGCCTGACTTGAATAACAAGCACATTATTGTGCTTTAATTGTAGCGATGCACTGTCACATGGAGAAGTTGGAGAGGAACGTGACTAGGCTTCCTCCAGGAAAGACAGGTCACACCTTTTTGTTGTTGTTCAGGTTGCTGTGATTTAAAAGCAGACTAAATTAACTATTAATATAGACTGCACATGCTTCAGATTAGATGAAACAGCTGTATTGTAGCTCTGTAGTACACTTTATTATAAAAAAAGTGCTGTTACACTGAATTACTATTCTCCTTTATATTGTCTTTTGACTGTTGTGAAATTCATATGCTGGAGCTTGAAAGGGTATAATTGTGCCCTTAGGGGGAGTGAGGCCTCAGCCGTTTGGTCACAGAAAATTATGTTAGTGTTAAATCAGAGTAAAACCAAACTAATCCACAGGACAGATGCATGGTTAGCACTTTTTCCCAGAAGGGCTGCCCACAACACAAGCTGGTTACTGCCACCATGGTAGAAGGGAGAAAAAACATTTTGTGGGAAAATAACCATATGTATCAAAGAGAAACAGAAGGTGCTGTTCCAGCTCTGATGTAGTGATGCTGGTTCTGATGTAAGTTGCACACTGGGTACCATCACAAAATGGAAATGGAAAGAGGAGAGACAGCTGCCACAGATTCTTGCCACAAGGGGGTACACTAAATCATGGGTCACTGGCATTGGGATAGTCACTGCAATTATTCCTTAGGTACCTCATGGTCCAATAGTTACATGTAAATTGGAAATGAGCAGTAGTGTGGGAAGCAGACTGTGGGAATCTAGTTGTGTGTGTTTAATGAGCATTCTTGAGTGGTGCATGACTTTTCTGTATCTTGTATGGATTTGGTGAGAGGTGTCCCTTGCATTCAAGCAATGGCAGTAGAGGCAGATGTAGAACCAGGAGCCAGTGTGTAAGGAGTGAGCCCTGTATAGGAAATACTCCTCCTGACTGATGTGCTCATGTAAAGCCATGTTGCCTCTGATTTAGTCTCTTAATCAGCTCCATGGCATGGAATTACTGTGTGCTCCTTTTGCTGATTCAGAGAGTTTTTTGAAGCTTCTCTGGATGCCCTGATGTAGTGTGGGACTACAGGTGATTCCCCATATTTTTCTGTATTAAGAAGAACAAATTCATTTGGAAGATTGCTGGAGGGACTCCTGGATTAAGCAAGGGAAGATCTTTGATGATGTTTGGTAGAGTGGAGAGAATTAAATATGAGAATTGTAACTCATTTCTATGCTTGATAAAAGCATATGTGAATTACTAGACAAGAGTGATTGTAACAAGATAAGAGGAAATATTGTCTACTCCCCTGTGATAAGAAATTAGGATGAAATACCTTTTTTATTTAGGCATAGTTTATGTGGAGACCATAAGGCTGCATGTTTATTCTCCTGGTTTATAATGTGCTTTTTAAGTAAGATTTTTTTCCTTTCTTTATAATAGAACTTATTTGTGGTTGCTGCTGCAGTCCTGCAATCATGTCTCTAGACCCTGAAAAATAACATTGAGGGGTAGGTGGGATGGGGAGGACAAGCAGTAGCATTACAGGGATTTAATGTGACATTAGGCAAACATTGAGCAAGATTTTAATTACAGTGGTAATGGCAAATTTTCCTGCTCTGGGAGATGTCAAAAATCATCCTATATTTAGTAACCTAAATAAAAGAATCTCATTACCTACTCTCTCTATCTCAAGATGTATGCAAAGTGCAAACTAGGAGTTAATGGGTTGTAGTTTAAGGGGAGTTCCACTAGATGATGGTATATATCTTTATAATGAGCAAGACCAAAGTGGGCAGCTTAAACTGGGAAAAGCAAAATGCCACACAACCAGAGTCAGTGACAGCTCCTAATATTCCCCTTGATGCATTAGAGTGAGGGTTCCAGCAATTGCACCAGCCACATGAACACCAGCAACGTCCAGCAGCATTGCAGCACCACACAGCATAGGCAAACAGAATGGGAGGGCTGATTTACTTGCTTTAAAATCAAGTAACAATTTGCTTAATTTATTTTGCAAATTAGGCTGGGCTAACATCAATTCATTTTTAAATGATGTTATAAGTGAGAGTAATCGTGTAATTAGCAGCAAATTAATTACAGGGCAGATGATCCATTTACATGAATCTGAATATAAAAAAATTAAAGCTAGGTC